>BSBN01000471.1:4732500-5042500 GCA_027924645.1 Cunninghamia lanceolata
GCCCCTCAAAGTAAGTACTCATCTAAGGGATCTTCTTCTTACTGAGACAACAAGACATTCCCTAAGAAAAAAGAAATTTCAAACTCAAAGGGAAAATCAGTAGCACCATTAGATCGTGAGACATTTAATGACTTGCGAAGGAAAAAGTTGTGTTTTTATTGCAAAGGTCCCTATGATGCAAACCATGACTGTCCTTTAAGACCTACGGGCAAAGCAAATAGGATTATGTGGGCATTCTATGAGGATTCAGAGTCGGACCAGCAATCTGATCAAGAGGAATCTAATGAGGAAAAACTTGATGATGAGACAGATAAGCATGAAATTGAGGTTGAAAATGTTGAAGAAGCAAATTTTCAAGAAGCACGCCTTACTAGCATACAGCAAGAGGGCTCATTCAGGATGCGTGGGGTTTTAGCCGGACAAAAGATCATTACCTTGCTTGATACAAGAGCCACGCATAACTTCATTGATGCTAGGTTGGTTGATAGGCGCAGAATTCGGACAGAGGAATTTGAGGGCATAAGAGTAAAAGTTGCTGATGGATATACTCTTAAGTGTGACAGGATGATTCCAGGTCTTCCCATGCGATTGAATAACTTTGAGTTTAAGGCAGATTTTTATGTGGTAAACATGGGAGAAACCGACATGGTTTTAGGAATGAAATGGCTTCATGATATTGGGGAGTTTACCATTAACCTTAGGGAAATGGAGATGAGGTTTAAAGTGGATGGGAAGACTCATGTGCTAAAAGCCATCAGGGATACTAGCTGCAGGATGATATCTTTCAGAAAAATGGAGAGACTTATGCGCCATGACATGGTTGAGTGGGCAGCAGGGTGTATTCTAATGCCAACACAGGAAGAGAAACAAAAACCAGCCTATCACCCAGATATACAGGAGTTGAGGATCAAGCACTCCAAGGTGTTCAGTGATATTCCACCAGGTAGGCCTCCAGACAGAGGGATTGAGCACATAATAGAATTGGAGGAGGGTGCTAAACCCGTGATGATCACTCCTTACAGACACCCCAAGCGGCTAAAAGATGAGATTGAAAAAACAATTAAGGAGCTGCTGGCTATGGGGCACATTAGGCCAAGTAAATCACCTTTTGCTTCAGCAGTAGTCTTGGTCAAGAAAAAGGATGGTACCCTTCGGATGTGCATCGATTACAGGGTGTTGAATAAGAGGACAATTAAGAACAGGTACCCTATTCCTCGTATTGATGAGTTGATCGATGAGCTTCATGGCGCTCGCTATTTCTTGAAAATAGATTTGAGATCAGGTTATCACCAGATCAGGGTCAGAGAGCAGGACATCGAGAAGACAGCATTTAGGTGCCATTGTGGACATTTTGAGTTTGTGGTTATGCCATTTGGACTAACCAATGCTCCTGCTACGTTTCAGTCCACTATGAACAGGGTTTTTCAATCACAACTGAGAAAGTTTGTATTAGTCTTCTTTGATGACATTTTGGTGTACAGCAAAACTTGGGAGGAGCATATCGCCCATTTGGATATAGTATTGGGAATTCTTAGTAGGGAGTCCTTGTACGCCAAAGAATCCAAATGTGATCTGGGCATGACAGAGTTGCTATACTTAGGCCATATCATCAGCGCAGAAGGTGTGCGTATGGACCCTGACAAAGTCAGAGCTATTATTGAGTGGCCTACACCTGAGAATCTTACTCAGCTAAGGGGATTTTTGGGTTTGTGTGGCTTCTACCGCAGATTTGTCAGTGGATATTCACGACATGCAGCACCACTTACAGATTTAATGAAGAAAGGGGCATTTGTTTGGACACCTGAGGCACAGGAATGTTTTGAGAAATTTAAACAGTTGATGACTACTTGCCCAGTTCTAGCCTTGCCAGATTTTACTAGACCCTTTGAGCTACAGTGTGATGCTTCGGGTGAGGGGATTGGTGCAGTTCTTATGCAGGACAAACATCCAATAGCTTTTGAGAGCAGGAAGTTACGGGGTCCAGAGAGTAGCTACAGTATTTATGATAAGGAGATGTTGGCCATTATGCATGCATTGGCCAAATTCAGGCAATACCTTGTGGGCAGCAAGTTTTGCATTAAGACAGACCATAACAGCTTGAGGCATTTCCTAGGATAGCGAGATCTTAATGATCGTCAGCAAAAGTGGGTGAGTAAATTGCAATCATATGACTTTGACATTACTGATGTCAAGGGAACTCAAAACGTAGTTGCTGATGCTTTGTCTCGCCGTCCCCATTTGAGCTCTATGGTGGAGATTTCAGAGGATTGGAGACACTTGATTGTGGCAGAGTATGCCAAAGACTCATGGGCTTCTAGCATAATTGAGGGGATAGTTCAGCATGACAGGTACTCAGTTGTAAATGATCTTATCATTTACAAAGGTAGGATATTCTTAACCCCAGGATCAGAAATGAAGAACACAATGATGAGGTATTTTCATGATACACCTATGGCAGGGCACCCAGGGTACTTCAAGACTTATAGACAGATTCGAGAGCGCTTTACTTGGAAAGGGCTCAAAACAGATGTTCTTCGATATGTCAGAGAGTGTCCTATTTGCCAGCAGAATAAACAGGAACATACATACCCTGCAGGTTTACTTCAGCCACTTCCGATTCCTGATAGGAAGTGGGAGTGTTTATCCATGGATTTTATTACCGGTTTGCCGAAAACCTAGGGACGAGATTGTATCTATGTGGTTGTTGATCGATTAACAAAACATGCTCATTTCTTTCCAATCACAGCTACATACTCAGCTGCACAGGTAGCAGAACTCTTCTTCCGTGAGATTTTCAGGTTGCATGGGTTACCTCGGAGCATTGTTAGTGACAGGGATAGTCGGTTCTTGAGTCATTTTTGGCAGGAGTTATTTAGACTATGTGGGACAGAGCTTACCCCAAGTACCAGCTACCACCCACAGACGGATGGCCAGACAGAAATTGTGAATAAGTGGGTGGAGGGATATCTCAGGAATTACATTGCAGGGCAACAGAAGGGTTGGGTTAAGTGGATATACCTTTGTGAGTACTGTTACAATACCACTTACCATCTCTCGATTCAGATGACACCATTTATGGCCTTGTATGGTTATGAAGCACCCAGTTTCCTTGACTTGTTGATGAGTGACAGTAGAGTGCCTAGTGCAGGAGATATATTACAGGAGAACCAGGATATTATGAGAGCTCTTCGAGAAAATATCCAAAAGGCACAAAATCAGCAGAAACAGTATGCTGATCAGAAGAGAGTTGAGCGGTCATTTGAGGTTGGGGATATGGTGTATTTGATGTTACAGCCCTATCGACAATCCACTCTCAAGAAGAGTGGTGCAGAGAAGTTCAAGCCGCGTTATTATGGCCCTTTCAGGATTATTCGGCGAGTTGGTGATGTGGCTTATGAGTTAGAATTACCGGCAGATAGCAGAGTACACAATATTTTCCATGTGTCACGCCTCAAGAAGGCATTAGGTCATCGCATGGTTCCTTCTGCTACATTACCACCCTTGGATGATGAGGGGAAGTTGATTCTGGTGCCTGAGGCTATTTTGGATGTTAGGGAGAGGCAGTTACGGAGACGAGTCATCAGAGAGTACTTGATCAAATGGAGGGATTTACCGGTTAAGGATGCCACTTGGGAAGGCGAGGAGATTCTTCAGCATCCAGAGTTGAGATTGCTTGGGGACAAGCAATTTCAGGAGGGGCGGACTGTAATGTCCCCTTCCTAGGTGATTTTCATGATGAGTAATTTAGCCTTTAACTCCCGAAGGCTAATTGACGAAATAAGGGAGATATTATTAAATTAATTATTTTATAAGGTTATTACTTAATTTAAAATCAAAAGGTAACCTTATATTTAATTAATTTAATATAGTGACTTAAAATACACATTAGATCATTAAAGTCACTAAAATAAAATAATAAGATTTTTCTAGAAGCCTCTTGAAAGTGTGATTAAAAAAAGTATAAAGGAAGGGGCAAGGCAAGCTTCCAGGCATCCGATTATTGACATTTACATTTGATGAGTTTTGTGGAGCCAAGGGTTTCTGCATATTTGGTCTTTGGGAACGAAAACTCCCATAGATTAGCATAACTGAGGTGGTGAAATATCCTCCGAAGGGTTGCAAATTGGAAGGGATACTTCAGTCCTTTCATTTGTGCTTAAATCTGCAGTGTTAACAGGGGTTTGGAGGTATCAATTTTGCATATCAGAAGTTTTCCTATTGGCTGCTACAGTGTTTGCTACAGTGTTTTGCTACAGTACGCTACAGTGTTTTTGCTACAGTGATTTGCTACAGTAGCGCTACATTGACGCTACAGTGCGCGCTACAGTGATTTGCTACAGTGTTTTGCTACAGTGATTTGCTACAGTACGCTACAGTGTTGCTACAGTGCCGTGAACAGTAATGCTACAGTACGGGGCAGCTAGGAGAGGGTTTCAATTTGGCTTTGGAAGGGACTCCTTTCCTTGGTTGATGAGAAGGCTGGGTGCTACACTTGAGAGGCACGATTGGGGTTTGAGAGGGATGTTTATGAGCTGTTTTGAGGCTGCCATTCCTTCATCTTCGTCATCGATTCACAACAACTTACATTTCCAGGTTCTTTCATGAGTTAGCATCTTTATATCAGCATTGTTTCATAGTTGTCATTTTAGGAGTTGCATAAAATTGTAGAGCCAAGAATCTTGGCCATTCATATCAGCATTGTATTAGACAGGCCATCTATTTGATGTAATGTGCATATTAATATCCATCATGATTAGCATAATAGTATGCATGCCAAGTGTTTGACAAAATGTCAATTGGCTATAGGTGTGCATTTCATGTCTAATTTTTATATATATGCATCAAAAATATCAAAAGAGAAGTCATTTATGTATTTAGATTAATGCTTAGACATTATAATTTGGATTTATAAGCATTTAGAATATTCAGCTATCATTATCAAGCAAAAATATCAGACTGAAAACACAAACCAGCAAGCATTGGGTTTACATCAGAATTGTTTGACAATATTCCTTGAGGTTCAAATCAGCAAAATAAGGTCTGAAATAGCAAGGGATATTACAAACAATGACTAAAATTGACAAAGTTAGTTGACAATTATTCAAATAGGAGCATGGTTAGAAGTGATTGTTGCAAGGTATTCCTAACAAATGTAGTAGTTCTCATAAGTACTATAAAATTTAAGCTATCAAACCCTTTTATTTTTAGTAAAGATGCGACAATCACTACTACTGGTTTTTAAGCTTTGGAGTTTTGAAACAAAAAGTATGTTAACCAATAGATTGATTTTGGATACAAAGTTGCAATTAATTTTGAGCCCAATGTTTGAACAATATATTATTTTTATAAAACTTTTGTTTTTTGTTTTATAAAGATTTATAATTTATCCCACAGTAGGTGGTCAAAATGTCATGCCCATAAACTCAAATGAACTGAAATCATATTCTAAGGAACTATCAAGCACAAAATAATTCCATTCCTAAAAAAACCCAATTAACATCCAAGTTACAATAGCATTTTCCCATCTATCTATGTGAATACTACACCCTACTATTGTCCTCTAAATGAATATGTTTTATTTGATGTCTAATATCCTCAAAAATTGCTCTCTATTATCCTTTGTTAGTATATCCATGCCGAACTTCTCAACATATATCATTGAAACATGTTAGAACATACTCAAATCTTTGCATAGGATCTAGGAATAAGCTACTTCTTTGATTGTTCACCCTTTCAACCTTTTGTATTATCATAATTTTCTCCCAAATCAAAACTTTGAAGGATCATTTCTTGAATTTGCCCACAAATTTTACACCCTAAAACTTATGAATAATGACTACAAATGAGAAAAAGCACATGTGATCTATAGTAATTAAGTTTTGGTGGTTGTTAGCTTAAGCAACACATGATAACTTTTTTTTCTAACATGATATGCTAAGAGTGTACTTGTGAGGAAGGGAATACAGTTCTAGCAATCCACAAACAATAATTATAACAAGAGATAAATGTTAATTATAACACAATGTATCCAAATATATAGATGAAGGAAAAATGTCAAATTATTGAAATAATAAAGCAATGCCGTTTTAAGAGAGTGAGCTCTGAATATGTTGAACAAGAAAATAAATTATACAAATGTTGAATCCAAATAAATTCATCTCATCTATATAAAGAATAAGCTGAATACAAATTGAAAACACCTAGATGAGTTGACCAATAGAAAACAATAACATTCTCCACTCTTAAAAGAGTGCATAAACTACAAGCCACATGTCATCCACTCCCATATCTCAATCATATCTCATAATACATGTAGGCAGGTTCTTTCATGTTTTGAGATATTTGTAATAATATTTATGCAACTGATTCACTCATTGCTCAAACACTTCTTTTGGTTCAACAATGGTCTTGTAGGTCCTTGTTCCACCTATAGAGGAACCCACTTGTTGATAATCTTATTTGAGCAAGAAACATTAAAGGCAAGGCGTACATGTGAGGAAAAGGATAACTCCAATTTACAAGCAATGTTAACAATCCAACAAATACCACGTATGGCCTATAAATGTGGACATTTGATTTATTTTTCTACTCAAGCGATAGTTACTTGTACTTAGATAAACCTAAAGGAAGACATAATCTTCAACTTTTAAAGTGTATTTCTTTTATCTTGCTAAATATGTTACTGGTATATGTATTACTTCATCATGTTATATGATATGGCTAAGTTCTTAATGATTTGGAGAATAGTATCTCAAATTTGAGTAGTGCATGTTATTGCATGAACTTTCCAATTCATGTGTTAACATGAGCTAGTGGTTGGCACTTCACACCTATCAATATTCTTGATAAAATTATACTTGCATAATTGTAAATCTAGATACTTAAAGTTTTTATTCTAAGGGGCTTGTTGGCACTTTGACATCCAATTCTAATTATCAACAAGAAAAATGTTGGATTGGCTAGAGTAACTACATTTACTTAACCCTAGATGCCATAGATCCATTATCATCATTTAGGATGCTCTCTCTATACTATTCATCCCAATTTATTCCACTTTTATGGTCATTTAAGTCATTCCATATAGCTAACTTGAAATGTTGAAAGAGATTTTTAGACTCAGATTTATTATCACTTGAGGTATTAATTTTGTGGTGCCCCTTAGGTAGTTTGTTAATGAACTGACATTAAGTACACCATTTATGTACCTTGTGTTTACAATTAGGTTAGCCTATGGAACTAATACATCAAACCTAGTATGCCTTCTAAATAGAGATAAAGAAATCATGTAACATAAAATTATACTAGGTTAGAAATTTATATCATATAAATATATGTGGTTTGTACCTTATGTATCATTCATTATCCATGTGTTATAGTGATAATTGGCACAATACTTATACCATGATATCTTGAATATCTCTCTATCTATTTTATAATTGCATGTAATCATGTATGCTTATGTGTTGAGTATTATGAAGTGCTAGTTGATTAGACATAGATCTTGCCTCAAAATAGTGGAAAGGGTTAAGTAGATCATTTGAGGACACTAGTACTATCTATTCCTACACAATACTAGAGTTAAGACATTAACTCCCCAAGGTTCTAGGAATTGAAGGTGCAAATCATTGAGCCAATATGTGCAATAAGGTCTTTTAACTAGGATTTAAAGGAATATGAGTTTAATCGTGAACATTTCTTTTATTTTATAACATAAGGAGGTCGTGATTCAAATAATGGCTTCTAAATCTTCATGAAATTAAAAGTGACTGAAATATTAAGTTTTTTCACAAAATTATTAATTTGGGGGCTATAAGCAAGATCTCTCCAAACAACTTTTGTAAAGGAAAACCACAACAAATTCTAGTTTCATTATTTCGCACTCAAAATCACTATCAAATTGTACCCTACTTTTAAGATCCATTCTATCTAATGGTAGATGGGCACAAGGATGTTTTGGTTCAAACACTTCAAGATTTTAGAGTAAAAGAATATTATGGATTTTCCACAAAACCCTCACTCTGGAAGTCCATGCCAAATATTATCAAGCCATTTACATGCTAGGAAAATTTGCTAGAAAATTTCAATGTGTATAGTTTTGGACTTTACTAGTTTTGGCAATTGATCCCTTAAATCATTGTCAAAATTCTACCCAATTTGCCACCAAAAAAATAAATTTGAATTTTTGGACAAGAATGATATTCAAAGTATTTCCATGATGCCCATCAATGACTAGTAAGCATGGTGGAACATGTATAGTTGAGGAATGTGATGCAAGAAGGGTGGCACCATTAGTGTGAGCATGCTATAAAGGAGAAACATGGAAGAGAGTAGAGGGTGGTGAAATTATTCTCCAAGTTGCTAATGTCCTTTAAAGGATGATGGCAAAGCCCTTATAGGTATAGTTTGTAGGTTAGGCCCATTGGCTTACTTGTGTGTACAAAGAGGTTATTTTCTACAACTCACACTTTATACTAGACATGAATGTCTTGACATACAAGGACAAAATTTAATAAGGGACTCCCACTACTATCGACAATGCAATTGGTTAGTTCTTAAAAGTTGACTCCACCACTTTGTTCATAGGGCACTCCTCACTTGCTTGTATTCTAGTGGATATTAACATCTCCAAACATGTTTATGGAGATATAGTTATGACGGTTGGGGATAGGCCTTGGACACAGCAAATTGACTATGAGGGCCTCCCCTTCAGATGTAGACAATGTTTCTCAATTGGCCACTTGGCCTTTGATTGTCCCCACGCTCATCGCAAGGGTGTGGCTACATGGTGGAAGAATGCCCTCGATGATCACTTCATTATCAACGCTTTAGACTCTCCATCAGATGGTTCTTCCCAAGGTGGTGAGTGTTCTTAGGATGTTCGGTCCCCTCTCTTAGTTGCCCCTGCTACATGTCCAACTTCGACAAGCCCCTCGACTCGAGACCCCTTCGTCGGTTGTTTCCCCCTATTGGTGGGTGGTGTGGAGATATTTGTTTCATCTTTATCTTTGAGCCTTCTAACTTCATATTCCTTCACGAGTTTTATATGGCTAACTTCGGTCGAGGATTCCCTCCCCTCCCCCCATTATGAGGATCTAGATATGGGGCTTTCCTAGATGATTGTGCAAAGGAAAAAAAAGCCTCCCAAAATTAGTTTTGGCTTCCCACTCTTGTGTCAAGGGGTTACATTTGTTAGATTGGGATCAGGTGAGGTGTAGTCTCTCAATCATTGGGTTTTGTATTTTTGTATTTGTTGTATTGCAGCGGGGTTGCCATCTTTGTGTTGTGTTGTTTGTCCCATATCTCATGGTACTTGTTTTGTTTGTCTTTTGGCTACTTTTGTAAAAGGGTTCGAGCCCTTTCAAAACCCATTTTTACCAATATCAAAAACTTTAATAAGGGACTCAGCTCAAGGCAATGTCTAATTTCAAGCTTAGGAGATACTAGCATGTGAGAACATAACTTTACTTATTGGGGTCCCCATGTATCTTGGCTTCACATTAAGGCACCTAGCATGACATGGTTTGATCTATTCCAAAGGAGAAGCTTGCATGTCAAGCATCAAGGTGGTTACATATGTCCATCTTTTTCCTTTTTGTTTCATGTGCAGGATAACACATCTAGAATAATTGTGCTCAAGCCAACAAATGAGTCCTATATCCTAACCTTTTCATTTCAATCATATTAGGTAGCTTGTTTCTAAGAGTTTAGTCTTGTACACTTTGGATTGGATCCTTGTGTGTGTTTGTGTGTGTGTGTGTTGGAGAATCCTCCTTTTGATATTCCCATTTCAAGCATTCTTATCCTTACCTTAGATCCACACCCTTTTGTTCATTTCTTACATACTTGACATATCTTAACACTCTTGTGTGTGTGTTGGAGAATCCTCCTTTTGATATTCCCATTTCAAGCATTCTTATCCTTACCTTTTGAAATTCCCATTTCAAGCATTCTTATCCTTACCTTAGATCCACACCCTTTTGTTCATTTCTTACATACTTGACATATCTTAACACTCTTGTGACATATATTAACACTCTTGTGTGTGTGTGCGCGCGCACGCACGCGTGCGTGCGTGCAAGCATTCTTATCCTTACCTTAGATCCACACCCTTTTGTTCATTTCTTACATACTTGACATATCTTAACACTCTTGTGTGTGTGTGTCTGTGTGTGTGTGTGTATGCGCGTGCATGCGTGCAAGCATTCTTATCCTTACCTTAGATCCACACCCTTTTGTTCATTTCTTACATACTTGACATATCTTAACACTCTTAAATTTTATAGCTCAAGTCCTACCTTACATTACAACAATCAACCTAAAGGAAATGTCAAAGTTTCCTAGAAATGCAAAAGTAAATTGATTCACACTACATGGTCCAAGCAGGTAGGGAGAGTGACCCAATAATCTAGATAGTAAGCAATATAATATGTCAAATGTGCAATAAGAAACACACACTAAACCATTACATAAATAATCTAGATAGTATGCTATTGAATTATGTTGAATATGCAATAAGAAACACACACTAAACCATTACATAAATAATCTAGATAGTAAGCTATTGAATTATGTTGAATATGCAATAAGAAACACACACTAAACCATTACATATTTGAACAAACAAAGAGATAGAAGAATAATGCTCTTTTGTTTAGCAAGAATGGACAGATATGATACATATCACCACAAATGTGGATGTTGATGTTTTTTATTATAATAAGCAGCGTACTGCGGCTGAACCCTTAATAACCAAGGCCCTAAGGGCAGAAAAGAAGGGCAGAACATAACAACAACAGCCAAGCTGAAAGAGACCAACAGCCCAAAAAGGCAACCCAAATAGTGCATCGGACACACACAGACAACAGAAAAACCAGACAAGGGATCTAAACAACAGCAGATCCCGAACAAGCAAACCTAACCCCCTTAACCCTAGGGTGCAGCTCCCCAATAGATTTGGGGAGCCCTTTCTTTCTGCGTTGAACCACAATCCAAGAAACCTCAGAGTCAAGGTCCATAGAGCAAGGCAAGAGGAACAGCAACAACCAAGGAAGGCACCAACAAGGCCGACCCAAAAGAAGGCACAACCGAAATAGTGACCGGAGAAGAAGTAGCGTGACCCGGAGCCTCCATGCACAGAATTGCCAAGTCTAGATTAGGAAAAAATGAAGGAAGAACATAAGTTGTAGCAGTAGTGATCCGTCCCGACGCAGAAGGACTGCCAACGTGGGAGTCGAAAGAGGATTGAAAGAATCTAACAATGTCATGGGGTTCGCAGAAGCTGCCTCCACCCCCACCGAAACTCTCTCAAGAGGGAGCTCATCATCCTGAGAAGAGTCATCCCTGCAGGACGAACCATCCTCCTGGGAAGCATTGATGGTCAAGTGATCCACAAGAGCATCCTTCCACCAAGTTGCAACACTTTTGCGGTGCGATAGAGGACAACCGACAGCCATATGACCGATAGCGAAACAATGTCGACATCTGAAGGGGATACCTCATAGTCCAACAGTTGTTTCCAAGGCCGATCCCCTACCATCAAAACAACATCTCCGAAAAGGGGTTTGGAGATATCAATATCTACCAAAATTCGGGCAACCATGGAGTGGCCCATAAAAGAGGTAGTTGCATCAACTTTCAAAAAATGACCGATGGCATTGCCAATGCCCTCATAGCAGGAATCCTCCCAAAACTGGAGGGGGAGGTTCAGGAGACACACCCAAATTGGTTGGATATTAAGTTGCTCGATAAGGGGGTTGAAAGTAAGAGTCCAGGGTTTAATGGAAAGAGAATGTTCCCCCCACATCCAGACCCTACCATCAAGCACTAAATCTCACTGCTCGGAAGAAGCAAAAGTCATGATGAAAAATCCTCGTGCACTAGGAAAAAGCTCAATCTTACCAACAACTAACGGCTTCCAAGAGTCTATTACCCAATTGTGGAGGTCGGGTAGAGAGGGCCAAAATCCATTGAACCTACAGATAACACCTGTGTTGTGGTAAAACTCTTCATTTTCTGTGACCTCAGGGCCACATACCACCACAGGTGAAGAACAGGCATAGGGGATAGGCTAGATCCCCATCCCCCTTCCCCTGAAGTACCAAGGGCACTCGAACTAGCCACAACTAGCCACAACCTTGAAGTAGACGTACTAGAACCAACCTCGGCCTGTTTGCAAAAGCAAACCAGTATTCGCGTTATCCATAGGAATACCTTCCCATTTAGAGCCATGGCTCGTAGCACTAGCACCCACTTCCACAACATCCACACCCACACTGCCCTTTGCAAGCTCCGAATCCCCTACACGCGCGTCTGTAGAGCAGACCTGTTCAAGAATGTCTAACGGTCACTCCTGCTCGGTGATATTCAAATTTCCTTCATCTCACTCCATTCTGATTTCATTCATATCACCATTCAGACGTTGATGTTGATGTTGACATCAAATGAAAATTAAAAGACTAAGAATGGGAAAATCTAATGATCAAAGAATAGGGAAAAAACTTCCTAGTTGAATATCCTAATTAGAACATCAGTCTATATCTGTTTCTCTCCCCTCTTTTTGGATGTATATACAAATAATATAGTTACAAGGAGGATATTAACATCAAAGGGAATTAAGAAATGGTCTAGTTTTACATTTGTTGAAGGTTAGATTTTATGTGTGATGGTCTGTCTCCCTAGTAGATCTTATATTGGTAGGTACATTGATGCAACACAATCCATAAAAGCACAATCTAACACAACACAAAATTGCATGAACTATGCAAAATCCTTCATTGTTGTGTGTCATCTTGGGGTGATCCAATTGAGATGGGCATTGGATGAAGAGATGTTCTACATGGAAATGATTTGCGAGCATGATGATGTTGGGGAGAGGTACCTCTAAACATTGCATGATGGTTGTAGGCATTGGTGTTGTGTGACATGACATGGACTTGCATGATATAGCTAGCATTGTTAAGATGAAGGTGTGACTTGGCTTAGTCATTTGCTATTTCTTTTGAAGTAATGGTCCCCATTTCATCTTTAGTTAGTGACAAAAACAAACTCTAAGTTGCTAAATATTGTACCACTTAGCCTTGTCAATACATTAGATCTTGCATTAACCACCCAAAACAATTGATTGAGCATGTTGAGTGCTCATTGTGGTTGTCTCTATGATTTGGCACTTTGGCTATGGATGTAGATGTTCAACATGTAACTCTGAGGAATGTTGAGAGTTGTTGGCTTAAGCAAGGATGGAAAATATGGCTTAAGGAGGAATGTGTTGAATATCGAATGAAGAACTAGATGTATGGTGGGGGATCAAGAATAAAGGTGTTGTCTCCAAAGTTGTGTTGGACGGTGTAAAGAATTTAGTGTAGATGCTTGATCTTCTAGTTGGGACACTTGAATCACTCTATTTTGAAGATGTAACCAAACTTTTCCCACCTTTGAATCATGAGGTGTGTGTTGTGCATCATTGTGCTTTTTGTATTTCTATAGTGTCACGAGTGTTTATATCGTATGTGCTAGTGGGTATGTTGGATGTGTTGCAAAAAAATATCTACCTTGTAAACTCCCTTCTCCTTTGGTGTGGCAATGTGCCACATGCTGCATGATAGGAAATGTTAAGGTGCATGACTAGCTAGAACCCAAGTCATGTTTGAAATGGTCTAAGCCTAGTAGAATTGTGCAAAATTATACTATAGCCATGCTACATGAATGACAAGTTGTTGCCCAAGTGCACAGATGTGCACTGTTGTACGTTCACAACAAATGGACAAGGGTACAATAGACCACGTCTATTTACCCATCTATTTGAGGATCGGATGTTGTAGACCAATTCAATTAAGTGTCTAATATAGCCCACCAAATATGCCAAAAAATGGCTAACAAACCTTTGGTCGCTATTAGACACAATGAATGAAAGAAGTCCAAATCCACACATAATTGAAGAGGAGAAGAATTGGAGTGACGATGCTTTCCTTGCATGCAATCATGATAGCCATCTTCAAAAACCTATCCACCACAACAAACATAGTGTTATTTTCGTGCTTTGTCCTAGGTATACCAAATAGGGAATCCATGCTAATAGGCTCCCATAACCTAGATAGAACTAAGAATGGTTCGTACAACCCAAACTTCTTGTTGGCAAGATTGGTAATGCAACAAAAATGCATTACTTGATACACAATGTTGTTGCACATATATGAGGCCAAAAGTAATGTTGTTTGAATGCAAAGGTTTTGCTTACTTTGAATGTCTTGCTATTTCAGAAGTGTGTCATAAATAAGCCACTGACTAGGTGCACCTATGGTGAAACAAAGATACCCAACTTGTACATAAATTGGTCAAAAAGTAGTGATTGACAACCTCTTCACCTTGTGTGAGAGAAGTATAGGTTGACACAATTGTGATTCGCTAAGTAGGTGACATAGTTTGAAAATTTGTGACTTCTTGTGTCAAGCACTATGATTGGTGCCTAGACAAGAAGGTTGCTAGGCTAGCATGTGGCCTGGTTGTCTTTTACCTTATGTTTGATGACCAAATGGAATTATTGCAAGTATATTGTCAACTTCATATGGTGTGCATTTTCCAACCTGCACAACTCTCTTAGGATGTAACATCAACATTGTTTGACAACTTGCACAATAGTGTACAATTCCCTTAAATAGGTGTAGTAAAATTGAACCATTTTGTTGACTGTCTCTCAATGATATGTGACCAAATGGCCAAGTTTGCAAAATCTACAAAAATACCTTATCTCTGTGAGCTGTGAGGTTACATAGAGTTGGCCATTCTTGGATGACTAATCTTATTGAAATACTTTGACACTTGCACATTCAATGACATAGCCTAGATCCTACGCATGCCACCTAATCTACACTTGCTTAAGTTGGCTTGCAACATGTGCTAGTGTAAGGTGCTTAGGGCATGCACAAAGTCATGAACATGGTCCTCCCAAGTCTTTTGGAAAATCAGAATATCTCCAAATAAGTGAAAGGCTCGAGGATAATCATTGACTGGGGACATCAATGTAGCTTGCACATTGATCGAGCTAAAACTTATAAGCAACCATTCATACAATCTTCATAGTTGTTTTCCAAAAATCTTCAAGATTGACACAACCCTAATGAAAACCATATTTCAAATCAATTTTGGTGAAGTATTGTGCACCTTGGAATTGATCCAAAAGATCATTCATATGCAACAATGGGTACTGATTCTTCATCATCATTTTGTTAACTATGAAACGGTCTATGTATGCGATGATCTATACATACGAGCTATGAAACATTTTTTTAGGCATGATAACTATCAAAATAGCAGACGGAGAAGAGATTGACCTGATCTTTCTTTAATCAACGAGTTCTTGTACTTGGGATTGAATCTTGTCACCCTCCTAAATAAATTTATGGCACATCAGCCTATTTGGAACAGGGGATCCTAGAATGAAGTCTATTGAATGCTTTATTGCACAATGCATTGTAACCATAGTTATCAGACTCAGACTCAACATTGACTTGACAAGTTGATTTTGGACTTGGACTTGGCACATAGGCTCAGCAATTTCAGAAAAACGTGATATATAGAGATTTTTTAAGGAGCATGTTTTTCTTTGCATTCTTCTCTAAATCTATATAGAGATTTTTTAAGGAGCATGTTTTTCTTTGCATTCTTCTCTAAATCTATATAGAGATTTTTTAAGGAACATGTTTTTCTTTGCATTCTTCTCTAAATCTACTTTAAAAAAAAAAAAAAAACAATTACAAACCATTTAGATCACATACACAAATATACATTGAACAAATGAGTACAAAAATGGATTTGAGCTCAAGGAAACAAGATTTTTAAATTCAAACAACAAAGAAAAGCCTTCCTATATATGAGTAGCAGATTGAAAAGGCAGGGCTCTAATGCTGCAATCTACTACTAGCACATTAGAAAAGGTGCCTACCAAAATTTTACAATCATTGATAAAAACTTCCTATATAATTATGATAATAAATCATAACTACTTTAAATTGAAACAAAATGCTAATAGATGAATAGGACTCTAGACATGAATTTTTGTTCATTCAATATGAGATTATGTGAAACGTGACAGATTTCAAATTCCAAAGTGGTCTTGTCCTGCAAAATTCTTTTCTCGTAAAGATCTCAAGAAGGAAAGGTAAATTCTAACACATAACTGATAGCTTTCAGAAACAAACATGGTATCAAAGAAATAATATTTATGACACTCCTGTTATGAGTATAATTAAGCTCTGGATATCTCCCGGCACATTTTCCTTAGAATACACCTGCTGCTTTTGGGTTGTTCCTTACCCCCTTAGGTTTGGTCTGGATACCCAGCTTCCTATTTGGTAATTGTTGATAATTGTGCTCTCGTGTAATTTGTTAGAGATTGCCTTCATTTGTGTCATTAGCACCGTACACTTCTTGTACATTATCAATGTAAGGTCCATTATTGCTAACTTGTCCTGGGATATGTACCCCTAGGGTATAAGGGGAAAACACCAACTACCACCTGCAAATATCGATTAACTTAGAAATCCTGTTCAAGAAATAAACTATATGCAGTTCTGAAAACAAAAGACTACAGCCATCACCTCTACATGGCTTGCTGCCATAAGGAGTCCTGCCACTGGACCCCGAAAAATCCTACCATCTGGATTAATCAATGTAACATGGAGGCCATTATTGTCCATTGTGTAGGAATGTGACAAAGAAAGAATTTCAAACTCTCCCTGAAACAAGTTGCATACAAAATTAGGACCGAAACTAAACAACTACTAACCAAGAAACATAAGATAAAAACACATATTATTGATTAAAACCGCACTGTATATATAAAGATATACAACAAAATCTGCTTCAAAGAAATCAAGCCAGCAATTATATAGAAATACACATATAACCTCAAAGCCAAAACCAACAAAGATTAGATAAAAGAGGCTTGAAAGCAAACCAGTAGTTCCATGGAATGTAGGAAGACTTCCACCTATTTGAAAACAAAGTTCTAAGATAAATGAACATCATCAGACCATCCCTGGAGACCAGTAACACCCAGAAATGTGACCATATCTAAACATTAAAAACAATAATGACAAGCAAGATGCAGAATCATATTAAGTTTAAAAATATAAAACTATAAGGAATGACAACTCCAGAGATTCAAAGAAATATTAAAAAAGTCACATTTTACAACCAAACAGCTTTAGTTCAAAATTAGAACCAAGCAATGTTTTGATAGAATATAATTGTAATCAAACAAGCCACTTTTAAAAGAATTGTGGTCAACATTTGTAAAAGTTCTAGATGGTCATTATTTGAAACTTATGATGTCCAATCATTTTACTTTAAAATGTAGATCCATTGCAAAAGACTAATCGTGGTCTTTCAAAAGACACTTTCATTTGATTCATTTAGCTTCTCTCAAGCAAAGATTAAAGCTTTCCTGGAAAAGAACATGCCACTATAGGGAATCAATATTTGCAAATGTCAGAAAAAAAGAAAGAGGGACAGTCAAAGGAAAACATTAATTGTAAACTGCAAATAAAATGTATCACCTCCATCCTCAAGGTCAAGATGTTTGTTTGATAATGAATTTCTATAAAGAGGAGATCATTTAATGCAACATACTATAAAATTATGTTAACTTCTTACTAATGTACTTGCAGTCACTACTGGAAAAAGTAAAATAGTATCATATTTAACAACATTGTACTATAAATTTCATTCCGATTTTTATGGCTCTGCCCTTGCCCTCCTCTACTTTGTAATCGTTACAGGTTGGTTTTCCGCCACTCCCTACCCTTGTTGGTGGTGTGTCTATTGCTATTGGCAACAACATTGATATTTTGCCAGTGAATGCCCCAGTCTCGTCCTATTTTCCTATTGTTGGATATGGTCGTGCCATGTTTGGGTTTGGCATGGTGAATGATGCGTTGGTGCTTGTGGCAGACGATGTTGTGGCTCACATGGTTTCTTCTATGACTAAGGTGCAGGTATCTATTGCGGACCGTGCTAAGGCTCCTAGTGTTGCATAGGGGTTAGCTCATGGTTCCCCTTCCTATGCGGCCATGGTTGGTTCGGGGGTTCCTACTCGTCCTTGTACGTGTGGCAAGATATGGCCCCTACAGTTTATTTTAATGCAGATATAATATTTAGAATATATTTCAGGAAAGGTGGAACTTATCATTTGTATCTGCTGTTAATTATCCCAAATCTGCAATGATCTATCTTCACTAAAATGCCTTTGAAATGTCTCCAAATCTGTGTGAATCAAAGGTTTTCGTCCACTAGCTCAGAAATGGAAATTAGGGGGTTTTCGTCCTCTAATTTCAGAACTTCAAGGGTTTCGTCCTTAGGTTGTTGAACCATAGTTCACGCTCCATCAAGGAGTAGAAATCAGAAATAAAATTGTTCATCAATGCATGCCTCCTCCTTGCTTGGCCTCTCTTAAATAGACTTTTCCCCCAAAAGACATAACTCTTCCAATTTCTTTCATAACCCTTATTTTAAAGGAATTATTATTTGAAATAAACTTTAATATTTTAGTTTTATATTTTATAATTATATTATATTATATTATATTATATATTTTATATTTTGATATTTTAATTTATTATTATTTTAATCCCATTTTAGAAAAGGGACATTACAATCCAACCTTCCCAAGATTGCTTGTCCTTGAGCAATCATAGACTAGGATGCTACAAAATTTCTTCTTCACTTGACAAAGTATTTCTTGAAGATACTGAGATCCCAAATCAATCTTGGATATTTGTAATTCCCAATCCTTATCCAAAACTAAGACCTATGTGCTCAATTTTAGGAACTTGAAGATAATTTGGCATGATAGCATGTTGATCATCTTGAACATTCATCTCTTCTAACAATTTATACAATTTGGTAGTTGCATCTTCAATCTTAACACAATTTGATGTTGGAGAAGGTAATTTGCTGAATTCAAAAACACTAGTGTTAATAGTGGATGTACCTATTATTCCAGGACTAACACTTGCAATTTGATTTGTTGATTTTGGCTTCCATTCCTTGTTAGGTCCAACTGCTTTCTGAGGACTAACAAATTGTTGAGATCTGACATTATAATGATTAGCCATGGCAGAAGGTTTGCTCATAGAAGATGTTGATATAGAATTGGACACTTGGGGTTGCTTTTTTGATAAACAATGATCCCCATCCACTATTTGAGATTTATCGACAAGCCAATTGTGAGAAAAGGGATGTACAGTTGCAGAGGGAGCACATTGCAGTTGAGTTTGAACTTGTTTGACTTCAAAACATCAACCATAATGCTATTTCTAGTAGCAGTACTCCAACTTCCTACCGAAGATTGAACTTGTGGAGTGCGTACACCTGATGAGTTCCCATTGGGTATAACAGGAGCCCTAGTCATGGTCATTGGCAAAGAACTTGTGCCGAGAACATTTGTCTTAGACTGTGCATTCTGTGATATTGCAAGAGAAGGGTTGGAAAAATCCAAGTTAACCTTGTTTACACCCTTAATACTCATGAAATTTCTGAAAGACATGACCTGTTTCAATTGGAAGATTTTTATAATTTGCGTACATGGCATGAATATCATCTTGTATTGGGCTTTGTGATTTCCTCACATGAACTTATTTTTCCTTTGATTTCTGGAGCATTCATATTATTTGGCTTCATGTGGAGCATTTGACCCAACATATCTATCATTGTTTCAATCTTCTTTTCAAATTTATTTGTAAGAACTTTCCCCAAAGGAGTTTTTCCCTCTATTGGTCATATTTACTTCTTTTGTCATTTATATGAAATAAGTTCTCTACATCATAGGGTTGACTTCTCTTTCACAAGCTGGCAAGATCCAACTCTGATACCATCGTAATGTCTCGTTTAAAGTTTTATATTTTTTTAAGTATGATAAAATCTCACTCACAATTATAGCAGCACAATAAATTATAAATATGATCACTCCAGAAATTGCCGTTTTAACAGTTTGTTTTAATTCAGATATAATATTTTAAATATATTTCAAGAAAGATGGAACTTATCCTTTGTAACTGCTATTAATTATCCCAATTCTGCAGTGATCTATCTTCACTATAATGCCTTTGAAATGTCTCCAAATCTGCGTGAATCAAGGGTTTTCAAGAGCTCTGAACTACTCACTCTCGCACTCCCCTATTACAAACAGAGTAGTGAAACCAAATTAATTCCTCAACAAAAACTCTACTCCACCCCACACAAGTGTTTAACCCCCTCCATGACATGGAAAAGGTAACTAATACCTTATTTCAACTTCCCAAAGATGAGAAGATGAAAAATCAACCATCATAATGGAAGACAAAACATATTTGTGTTCACCGCTTCACCACTAAATCATTCATTGCTTTGTGACAAGTTCACCAATGCAAACACACACTTTGCATCGATACAACTAGCAAACTCATCATTCTTTCTTTTCCACGTAGCTTTTGGTAACTTCAAACGGATGCATTTCAAAAGGAGTTTCATACCATCCCTTACCTACACCAATCCTTTCCACATCCCCTACATATTAGTTTGATGAGGAATTCATATGTAAGGCAATTTGACTAGACCCAAATGAGCTAGTGATTCCAAGACCTTGTTAGTCTTGCACACATAAAACCTGAATTACAGATCATACCTCCCCAACTAGGAGTCTTTTGACCAAAAACTTGGATCAATGGAGAAGAGTTGAGGACCCCTTCATCCCACTAAGATGCCTTTCACTAAGACTTGATGCCTTGCTGTTTCTCCTTGCACACACGAAGCTCAGTTTCAATCCCTTCAACTAAACTTTCAAACTCTAATCTCATGAATCTGCCACTTGCATTAAATAAACATTTCCCCTTTGATGAACTAGCCACCACAATCCTAGATTTGCCATGATGAACATTCAAGAAATACTCCTTCCCCTTTATGACCAATCTGCATTGATTCTTCCTTTGAAAATAGACAACATCTCTCTCATACAAGTATGTACTCCCAATGATCATACTATATATATGTCAATAGAAACCCACATCGAAGACCACTTTATTAATAAAGTCCAAACTAAACCCAAAACAAAGCTTGCATTGCTTTGTGATTTTGAACTTCACATTATCCTTCAACCAACTCAAGGAGTAAGGACAGAGATGGTCCACCACTTTCAAACTTAACTCTTCAACTATTTTTCAAGGAATCAGAATCAATTGAGAGCACAAATCAAGCAAGGTATCAAACCTTTTACCTTTGGCTTGAAGCTTGATGTGGAATATCTTGGTAAGCTCCTCTTCATTCATTTTTTTCTCGTTCACAAAAACAACTCCATTATTCAGTGTGGCACAAGAAGTGCATTCATCCACTTTTAATTCACATTCTCTCTCCTTGCCCTTATTCACCAAAATAGTGTTTCTATCTTTCCCCTTCTTCAACCAAGAAATGCTAATTTGGGATGCAAATTCTAACATTTATCTTCTTCATGCCCATCTTTATCACAATGTGAGCAATGCAACTTGCTCTTCTCTTTGCTTTTTGTCTTTGCCATGGAAGTAAAACTCTTCTTTGTGTTTGCCCTCTAGATTCTTCTTGCCACCATGCTGTTGTTTATTACCCTTGTTGCAAGAAAAAGAATCCCCTTTCTTGTCCACTTCGAGGTAGTGCACTTGGGCACAAGCCTCATCAATGCTTTGGGGCTTGGCCATGAAGACTACCATTTGTAGATGGTCGAACAAACCACTCACATACTTGATCAGCACCTCACATTCCATGATGTCCTTCCCAAGTTAAACCTCTCTTTTTCTGAACTAACTCATGTAAGCTTGCATGATTTGCCCTTGCTCTTGCTTCAAATGATGCCATTGCCTCACCCTCTCCTCTTCATGACAAGTGGAGTAAAATTGTTTCTACAATAGTGACTTGAAGTATTCCTACTTCAACACTCGTGTTACTTTCCAAATCTCCAAAGAACGTGAATAACTCTCTTACCATGTAAGAGCATGCCCAATGTGTCTCAGCCTCGCCAAAGAGATTTGTTGTGGAGTGAGACAATACAAACTGAAATACACTTCCATTTGGGGCACCCATTGCTCTAATTTCCATACGTATTTCTTCATCATATGATTGGATGTCTATTTTGGCCCCAACTTTGAAGAATTTATTAGACTTTGGAGTGTCTTCTTGCTCAACACCTGCTTTATCAATGAGACACCTTAATAATATCCATCATGCTTTCCAGCCTATCAAGCTTCCTTCCACCACCAAAATCCTAGCCACATCTGCTTCTAACCTCTGAAACCTATTTCTCCATCTTCATCTCTCTCCATAGTTGCTTCCCTCACCATTATTTACCACTCTCTTGTCTCTATTTCAAGCTCAGATGGCAATAAACTTCCTTTTCCACTCAATCTAGTGGACGGCATACACTTGCAATTAAGCCAATAAACAAATACCCAAAGGAATTGACTACTTTGATACCACCTAATCCATAAATAGGGGTGGATATTCCCCACACACAATCATCAACAAACAGATTACAATGCTAAGACATCTCAACACACCTTGTTAACTATTCCTACCACATGCAATGGATTACAACATTCAAAAGGCATGTACAACATAGCATAACAAAAATCTAAATATTGACAAATGCAGAAATAAGCATACAAACATGCTCAAATCTAGAACAACTCAATAAACTATAGAAAACCCAGTTTGGGTGAAAAACTCCAGTCTAAGGAGCAACTACTCCCCGTTGCACTATGTAAAGGAGTACAATGAGTATACAGTGACCAACTTGACCTTAACAAGCTCCAAATACCTCTCAAAATCTTTGAACTACTCACTCTCACACTCCCCTCTTACAAACAGACTTGTGAAACCAAATTACTTCCTCAACAAAGGCTCCAATCCACCCCACACACCAAGACGTGGAGAACGTCGTCAAGACTCCCTCTCAGTTTCCCAAAGATGAGAAGATGAAAGATCAACCATCAAAACAGAAGAGAAAACATTTGACACTCCAATTGCTACCTCACTACCTGCACAGAGACATGTTTACCACTTTACCAGTAAATCGTTTGCTACTTTGTGACAAGTTCACAGGGGCAAACATGTGTTTACTGCCTATAAACCAATGAACTCATCATTATTGCCCTTACAAGTAGTTTTTGGATTTGCAAATCTGAACATATGCATTGCAAAGGAGTCCCATACCATCCCTGACTTGCACCAATTCTTTCCACATCCCTTACATACCAATTTGATGACATATCCACATGTAATGCATCTCAACTAAACTCAAATGAGCTGGTGCCTCCAAGAACTTGATAGTATTGCACACATAAGACCCGAATTACAGATCATTGAGGGTGCTAAGCATCTAATAAACACTACAATTGTTTTCTCAAATGTTGATAGACTGTATGACCAGGTCTCCCCCTAGACTAACAACTAAAGTTGAACTTTCTTCCTTTTCTCATGATAGATATGGACGCCCTGCTAGTCTTCAACCTAGAAATCCAATCGCAGCAACTCGCTAACAATATAGGCGACCTAGGTAGACACATATTACCAATTTTATGTGTGCTTCATGTGGATCGTTGACCTTGAGTGCAAAGGGATTTTCTGAAGTGGTTTGTGTTCCCTCCTAGGATTGCCTACTCGAGCTCACTTCAAGCAACTCACCCATGAACATTACTAGTTCTTGTATTGACTTCTTCACAATAACTGATGATAGTACTGATGCTTCTATTCTGTGCTTTGACTCTAATATAGATCAAGGGCAGCACCAACCAAGATCCCCATTTATTGTTTTTTGTAATCGACGTCTGTGGCACAAGTGTTTTTTTCACATGACTAGTAGTAATATTTGAAGCATTTCTAATACTATATGTAATTCATGTTAATATGCCTCCCAGCATGTGTAGGGGTACTTTTTGAAGTTCACCCCTGGTAGGTAGAATTTTGTACTATAATTAGTTCTTAGCATTTATTTTGATTGTGGAGCTTTTTATTTTTTAAAATTTTGGGCCCCCCATGCTTTTATATTTGGATGTGCATGTTAAGGCCCATTGACCTACTTTGGTCACTTGACGACATTAATTTCTTTTCCTTTTTTCTTTATTTCTTTCTAGAATGCACAACAGGCTTAATCATATGTGAGGTAGGAGTAAGATTTTGAATAGATTTGGTATCACGAATTTCAAGGTCAGGGTTCATGATAATGTAATAGGAATTCAGAATAAATGTCCAAAAGTGAACACAGGTGCTAGAACTGTTAGAGGATTATAAAGGAACTGATGCACCAAACAAACAGGATGCAAATCATTGTAGAATAAGGGAATAACAATGGTTTATTGAAGGAATTGGTGCCAACAAACAAGTCGGATGCATACCATTATAGAAAGAAGTAGCAAATGTTTGAATCACTCGGCTATTGTTGCTAGATGGGAGTGCAATCTTGCATGCCTACATAATTCTTAGTTTGTTTTGTCTTTTAGACGATATATAAATCTTTACACATAACACCCTTTTGTTCTTTCTGCAAAGTTTCTTTTTCTCCTCCATGTTTTAGAGACCTTTAAATTTACTGGTTTAGATTGTTCATCTAGATTTACGTAGTTGTAAAGTGTTTTTAGTTACAGACCCAATTATTACTAGTTTTATTGACTTCATAATTTTATTTCTATAAGTTTGAATGATATACCAAGTTGGTTGTAGCCATGAATTGGTGAACCTGCTTCTAAACATGATGTTGATGATGAATGTCAAATGGTTGCTGCCAATGCTAGTTTCATGATGGCCATTGTCCAACAGTTCAAGAGGATTCTTACTACATCTTTGGCTCTTTCTGTATCTGATATGTCAACTTGGTCAAAACAAAAATTGTGGTATTTATTATTCAGTGATCCTTCTCTACAAATATAGCTTTAATGCAACATTTTAATGCTGATGAGACCCAGGGTTTTGGGATCCAATTTCAAGTTATATCAGACCAAGGCAATAATCTTCTACACTAAAGAAACTCTTACTACTATTTGGAAGGTTTGCAGAACTCTAGTCAGGTTCATTTTAAGTGGGCATTTATTTGTATTCTCTAGAATATAAGCATTAGGTCCAAAAGAACACTCCCACATGCAATGATTTCACATGAATTTTGACTCACCCTTTCTTGTGTCAATCATATTTCATATGGAGATTACGTTTCACAAGCTTCGTCACATGGAAGATACACTAAGTAAATGGATTATTTATCCCTTTTCATTCATTGCTCTATGAAGAACCTGTAGTCCACCCTGGTATCTCAGCATCAATTATCACCTGCCTTTTGAATATTTCTTTGAAGCTTCATACATATTAATTATGCCATAAAAATTGACAATACAGAACTAATTTACAACTCACCTAGTCTAATCATCTGGATGTCCTCTCATCTAAACTCGTTTAAAATTGTAGCATCTATCACCACATGGGCAGTGAACTTATTATTACTTCTAAGCTAGATCATCCCCACCCTTGATCCAACTTTCTTGGGTCAATGAATATTTTTCTCACAGCAATTGAAGATAAATAAAGACCCTAATCTTCCTGAAGATCAATGTATTTACTTGGTTTGTCATGTGTGACCAGAAAAAGTAGGCCAAAAAGGTCCAATCAATCATGATATTTGGGGCTGTTTGTAATGTGCCAAACTAGGGTTTGAACAAAATTTCTGAATTTGCAATGTTTCAATTTGAAACTCTACGACTGAATTCTGATTTTTATTTCTGCACCTCTCAATTTGACTTCACCAAGCATGAAACATAGACTAACATGTGCAAAAATTGATGGCAAAAGGAAACATATATATAGGCAGTCTCCTCTACTATGAATTACATCATGATTTACATACTATAATGATAGAAAAAGGATGATAAGCTCAATCAGACCTTGCTGTTATGAAATCAGATTGTTCTATTTCTCCATAACATCAATTTCATGGCTCTATGACAGCCAAAGTACAAATCACAACTGCTGTTACAAAAATCAGAGATTAAACATACCAATTTTGGTGACAAAATACAATGTAGATTGAGTGAATTTGCCCAACATGGATCAGTGCACCTCCAAGATGATGATTAGATGTTAAAGCATGCAGATCGCCACTTATAATATCATCAAATAGTCCCTTTTTTCTGATCGGTTACACCCAGCAATGCCTTCTTAAGCTATTCGTCCCTTTTTATGATATCTAATGGCAAATCAAGGGGCCGAACCTGCTTTTTACTATGTGAAAATCTTCCACCATGAAGTCGATCCCTCAAACAATGATGATACCACCCTAAAGGAGTGGCGGCTAGGGTTATAGCTGCCACCAAGGTTGCTGATGTGATCTGCTGTAGACTGGTGCAATGGTGTCTCCTCAAGATGATGGATCTGCTATGAATTCATCCTCCAAAGGTACACTCCAAGTCATGCAATGAACCTCTCACCAATCGACGCTCAATGTATAATGTCAAAGGATCTTCAATGATCTTCAAATGTAGCACATCTAGCTGATGCAAAGTCTTCAATGAAGCGCTGAAATCCAAACTTGCAATGAAGATGTATCTTGAACGCTCAACAAACTCCAAGATTCCCAATGAAGCCCAAGTGTGAACTCCGTATGAATCCACCTCCAAGATGTGATTGGGTTTTCATCCAACACACCTTCTTCCACAAGGGTTTTCGTCCTTGGAAAGTTCCGCAATACAATTGCCAAGCAAAATGCCAAAGTTGCCAAAATGTTTGCAATGATCACATGAGCTCCGTCAACCTTCTTTTATACTTGGCTATTCTTTTTCCTTCAAAATAGGCCAACAATTTAAATTAAAGATTTGAATTACCTTTTTCCTCCAAGTCGGCCAATATTTTATTTACTTTTGTTTCTCCCAATGTGGCTGCCCAAAAATCAAATATTATTTTATTATTTTATTTCCCTTTCTCCAAGATGAGCACTCCACATGAGGATAATAAAATATTATTATTTTCCCTCCAATTTGGGCGCTCCAATAGAAAATTAATATTTAATTTATTTCTCCCATAATTGAGCGCTCTAATTAAATAATAATAAATATTATTAATTAATCATTTTCTTCTCCAAGGTGGCACTAGATATCAAAATAAAATAATATTATTTTATTTTCCAAAACCTCCAAGTCATTCACCCAAATCCAAAAACCATATTTTATTATTTTTATCCTTTTGATAATTAATGTAAAAATACATTAATTCATTTTCCACTTTGTCGGAAATTGGCTAAGCCTTATAAAACAACTTTCCATTCTCCAAGCCTCTGATCAACGTTATCTTCTCCAAGCCATAGCTCAACCAAAATTATTCCCTTGTTTGATGAATTAGCCTACGAGAATGAGGATAGGCTAACTCAGACTCCTATTAGGTGATCGTGTCGGAAATGGGGACGTTACAGTCCTCCCTTCCCAAGATTGCTTGTCCTCAAGCAATAGCAAATCTGGATGTTGCAGAATCTGTTCTCCTTCCCATGTCGCATCCTCCAATGGCAAATCTTTCTATTTCACCAAATACTCACGGATCACCTGTTCCTCAAACGTCGCGCTCCCTCATCTCCAAAATGTTGTCAGGAACCAAAACCAAAGTGCCCTCTTCATCAAAAGGTGGAAGATCAGAAGAAGAAACAACTTTTTGTCCAAGAGCCTTCTTGAGGCAAGACACATGAAAAACATTGTAAATCTTGCTTTCTACCGACAACTCAAGCTCATATGCTACCTCTCCAACTCTCCTCAGAATCTTGTAGGGACCATAGAACCTCGGCTTCAATTTCTCTGCACCACTCTTCTTCAATGTCGATTGTCTGTATGGTTGAAGGCGCAAGAAGATCAAATCACCAACCTCAAAAGTTCTCTCAATCCTATGTCCATTTGCATACATCTTCTGCTAATTCTGAGCCTGTTGAATGTTATCCTTAAGTGCCTTAAGGATATCTTGACTATCCTGCATAAATTCCTTAGCTCTCGGAGCTCTACAATTTTCCAAGGTCAAGTCTAAAAATGATGGATCATCATAACTGTACAAAGCCCTGAAAGGTGACATGCCAATAGACATGTGATAGGTGGTATTATAGAAATACTCAGCGAAGTGCAACCACTTGATCCAAGCACGTTGTTGCCTTGCAACATAGTTGCGAAGATATCCCTCAACCCATTTGTTCACAATCTCTGTCTATCCATCTATTTAAGGGTGATAGCTCGTGCTTGATTCCAACTTCGTTCTTGTCAATCAGAACAACTCCTATGCTGAGAAATCTGTTGTCTCGATCACTAACAATGGTCTTAGGGAGTCCATGCAACCTAAACACTTCTCTGAAGAATAGCTCTATGACCTAAAGTGCTGAACAATCCGACGGAATTGCAAAGAAATGTGCATACTTAGTCAACCTATCAACCACAACATATATGCAATCCCTACCTTGGACCCTTGGTAGACCTATGATAAAATCAATCGAAATACTTTCCCACCTTTGCTCTGGAATAGGCAATGGCTGAAGCAATCTTGCGGGAAAAATATGCTCCGACTTGTTCTGCTGACAAGTCACACACTCCCTAACATGCTGCAAGACATCATCCATGAAACCTTTCCAAGAGAATCTCTCTCTCACCTGCCTGTAGGTCTTGAAGAAACCTGGATGCCCTGCAAGTGGAGCATCATGAGTGGCCCTCAAAATCTTCTCCTTCAATTTTGACTCGAACCAAATAGATCCTATCCTTGTAGTAGATCACATCATCAATCACCTTATACCTATCATCCTGAATCTTACCATCCATGATCTCACAAGCAAAAGTATTCTTGGAGTACTCAACCAAAAGATGAGACTTCCAATCTGTTGAAATTTCTGACATAGAACAAAGAGTAGGCCTCCCGTATAAAGCATCGACAACCACATTGTTATTCCCCTTGACATACTCAATATCAAATTCATATGCCTAAATCTTGCTTACCCATTTCTACTGCCTCTCATTCAAATCCGTATGTGACAGAAAGTGTCTCAAACTATTGTGGTCACAGAAAGTGTTTCAAACTATTGTGGTCGGTCCTAACTACAAATTAGTTACCCACCAAGTATTGCCTGAAGTTCGTCAATGCATGCATGATGGTGAGAATCTCCTTATCATAGGTGGAATAGAGCCTCTCTATATCCCTCAACTTCATGCTCTCAAAAGCAATGGGATGTCTATTCTGCATCAAAATTGCACCGATGCCTTCACCTGATGCATCACATTCTAACACAAAGGGTTGCGTGAAATCTGGCAATGCCAACACTAGGCAAGAACTCATCACCTTCTTGAGCTTATCAAAAGTAGCCTGAGCCACATCTGACCATCTGAATGCTCCCTTCTTTGTGAGATCCGTGAGAGGTGCTGCCAACTGTGAAAACCCCTTAACAAATCTCCTGTAGTAGCAACATAGCCCAAGAAACTCTCAAGTCTGAAATGTTTTGTGGTGGTGGCCAATCCAAAATTGCTTATATCTTCTCCTGGTGAACTCTAACTCCATCAACTCCAATCACATGCCCCAGGTAGAGGATCGTTGTCATCCCAAATTCACATTTTGATGCCTTAGTATACAATGACTGTGCCCCCATGATACTCAACACTTCATCAATGTGCTGCAGATGTTCCTCCCATGTCTTACTGTATATCAGAATATCATCAAAGAACACCAACACAAACTTACGCAACTGTCTACGAAAGATGTGATTCATGCATGATTAAAATGTAGCAGGGGCATTGGTCAAGCCAAATGGCATAACCAAAAACTCATAGTGTTCATAATGACATTTGAATGTCGTCTTATGAATATCCTCGTCTCAAACACAAATTTGATGATACCCTGAACGAAGATCAATCTTAGAGAAGTACACGGCCCCATGTAGTTCATCAAGCAACTCATCGATCTTGGGAATAGGATACTTATTCTTAATTGTCTTCTTATTCAGAGCTCTGTAGTCAATGCACATCCTCATTGTGCCATCCTTCTTCACCAAAACCACTAAAGATGCAAAAGGACTGGAACTAGGACAAATGTACCCCATCTCAAGCAACTCCTTAATCGTCTTCTCAATCTCCTCAAAATGCCACAGATGACAATAAGGTGTAGTGATGACGGGGTTGGATCCCTCTGTTAGCACTCATTTTGACTTGGGGGTTGATTTTTTTTCATGTTTAGGGGGTTTCTTCATTTGAACCCTGTCTCTTCTTGCCCATTTTCCTAAGTGTTGGACCTCCTCGGCATTTTTTGGCTGCAGCATCATATTTTCCTAAGGAGGAGGTCATCATCATCATGTTTTCTGTCAACTTGTTTTTCATCAGGATCATCATGTTTCAATATCGGGTGATGTTTGGATATCATCCCGATCCTGCTGATGAGCTACAGTGTGCCCTGATTTGCTTGCGGGGGTGATTTTTCAGGTATCTGGGTCATCATCATCATGATCATATTTCCAGTTATCGCCGTGTTGCTTGCGAGGGTCATCATATTTTCTGCTTGCATGATCTTTCGCAGGGTGATATTTTAACATCGGGTGATCTTTGTTAAGATCATCCTGATGACGTTGCAGCATGATATTTGTGCGTCAGGATGATATTTCCAAATATCCGGTTATCTTTCGAATATCATCCTGATGTCGATATGATGATGACGTCATCCGGATATGAGGAAGTGCGCAGTAGGCAGATATGCTAATGATGTCAGCAGGATATGACGATGACGTCATCAGGATGTTCATCGGTCAGACTTTTGGTATCGGCTAAGCAGGAGGATCTTCCTCCGATGGATCAGGTTGTGCCGATGAAGGCGATTATCATGCAGGTTATATTGTGATATGATGCTGACGTCAGGGTGATTTTTCGAGCAACAGGATATCATGCTGCTGGAGGATGATGATGAAGGTTTATACTAGTGTCGTCAGGAGCAAAAGCACCGACATCATATATGCTCGTGGCCTAGTATATAAAGTATTGAAATGGTCGCCGCGGGGTGCATGTGGGATAATTGATATCCTGCATATTTGAAATATCATGACGATGTATCTTGGCGGGAAACGGTTGCGACGCACAGTATTCTGCATTTCCCAAGGCCGCGGGTTGGTGCGCCATTAATGGCGATTGTTGCAGAGGTATGGGCGATGGCGTGGACGAATCTTGTACCCGATTGAAGATCTGGATCCCTAGGCGGCGGCGCGAGGCTCGAGCTTTCTTCCTGTCTCCTCTCCCACCTGCTGCATTGAATGTTTAAGCGCCAATCTGATGATACTGTGTATCTGGCGGGATTTTTGGTCAACCATGTGATTAATTGCTGTGGTACACTACCTGGCTCTTATAAGCAAGAAGGGTTACTCATTTTTGGTTGTTGAAAGTTGAAGATTTTTGGCTCTGTAATTCAAGACAAGCTGATCTGGTTGCTCTGTACAGCTTAACCTGTGAGTCTATGTATCTCTTGTTGTATGTTTTGGCATGAACCCATTGATTTCATGATTAATCTTATATGAGAAATGCTATCTTAGCATGTGTTTTGTTAATTCTGTCTCCAGTATTGCATGTATTCTTCTCCTGAATCTAGATATTTGGGTAATTTTTAGATTCTAGAGCATAGAATTCCTATGTTGAATGTCTGATCTTTTAACTTCTGCTCAAGGGGTAGATTAAACTGTTTTCAGGTTGAACATTGGGAAGGGTATACTGCAGTAGGGATGCCATAAGTAGAGATAACTTAACACTCTGTATTGGGAGATATCTGTAAGGCAGGTATCACATATATCCCCCTGAAATCCAGTTTTAGCTGTCCATGCTGATCATTCACAGGTGTATGTCTACTGACTCCAGGCCCTGGATAGGCACCAATCTTGCTTTGTGTTTGTGTTACAACCATGTCCAGCTTTGCATCCAAACTTAAAATCCAGATCAAAATCTAGAACAACCTTTAGGACATTAGAATTAGTTTTAGGATCCTCAGTCCTCTGTCTACAACTGCAAATAGGCCCAAAGCTAGCCCCTTTGCTCTTATCTTTCAATTTTGGTCTACTCACGGGAGGACTTATCTGCTTTCTGTCAGCATCCCAGCCTTGTATGCATATCCTCATGGATGTTGAGTAAGGAATACCCCCCTAGGTCTTGCAGAGCCTGAAGAAGAAGAGGAGATAAAATATAGAGTCTATCTCCTACGCTGTTGGCCCCTGGCCCAGAGATCCTGTTGATCATTGATGGCTACCTTGTAGGGAAATCTGGGAATAAGCATCCAGTCCGGGAAAAAACCAACAGGAATTGGCGACTCCGCTGGGGATGGGAAGTAAAAGTACTATCTAATCATCTCCAGTAATATATATGTGACCCATCCGAGTCAGCAACAGAAATAGAAATCCTCCGCTGGGGACGGTGATTTGAAAATTGTTATTTGTGAAAGAACCCTGGTTTTCAAAAGAAAACAGTTCCTAGTAATAGGTGGCGACTCCGAAGTAATCTCCCAACCGGTCAAAGTAAAATTTATATGCAGGGGAGAAGATCCCAACAAAATCCTTTATTTAAAGAGTTACCAGTAACTAGAAGAATGATGTACAGAAGAAAGGGAGCTGTCTCAGTTAGTCATGAGGGTTCCCCCAGAAAAGGTGATGATATACAAGATAACCCTAGGCCATCAGGACAGCATGTGCCTTACTTTTCAAATGCAGAAGCTGATATTCAAGGTGCATATGAGAGGCAACAGGGTGGTAGCATGAGAATGAGGTCAGAGGTGTTCCAAGAACGCCCATTTCTAGACCCTAGTGAGAGGTTTGAAGAGGCAGAGTCTCTGAGGGATGATGAAGACGATGACCAGAATGGTATGAGACCATCTACCTCCATGCCTAAGGAAGAACAGTTAGCTGAAGAAATCAGAAATCTAAGAGCAGAACTAGAATATCTACAAGCCATGAAAATCAGAGATGACATGAGGCAGAAAGTGCAAGCTTTAAGAACTGCCCAAAATGATTCAGTTCCTACCCTAGAGAATGCAAATGTGCAGAGACATCAGCAAAGAAATGAAGTGCAACATCAGCATAATGATGAGAGACAAAATGTGAATGATGTTAGGATACCACTAAACAATGTAAGGAACCAGAATGCAAATAGAAATATTGATGTTAATCAGTTAAACAGACAGCCCATGCAGTTAGATAGATTCAGACAGCTGGTATTTGATGGTATTCCTGGGTATCCTAACCCCATTGATAAGCATCTGAGGCTGCAAGTGCCTAAATTTTCAGGAAACAACACAGTGTCAGGAGAAGATCATCTAAAAGCCTTTCAAAATGTCATGGATAACTTTGAGGTTGAGCATGAGGATGTTTTCATGAAGTCATTCATGCAATCCTTAATAGATGAGGCAAGAGAATGGTACAAGAGTCTGCCTGACAGGAGTATTTCATCATGGGATGATTTTAAAAGGATGTTCAAGGAGCAATATGGTGACAAAACTGACCCTAGCTTTTTTGTAAATGAGTTCACCAGTATCACTAAAGGGTCAAATGAACAGGTTGCAGATTTTAATGCAAGATTTACTAAAGTGTTAAACAAATTGCCACATCACATGAGGCCAAATGAACCAATGTGCATAATATTGTATATCAATGCCTTTGATGCAAAAACTGCATATGGATTAAGAGATAAAGGTCCTGCTACTCTCAGGGATGCTTTCAGAATTGCAGTGAATATTGAAAACAACAGGAAAGCATCGGGCAAGACAAATAGAAGGGATGATATAAAAATTCTGCAGAATCCAAACAAGCCTCAGAACACTCAAGGTAATACATCTGCCCCCGAAGATAAGATAGACAAATTGGCAAATGTTGTTAAGGACCTAAGCTATAGATTAGCTAGAAGTGAAAAAGGGATGGGTCCTGATAGGCAAGTCTATCAAAGGCAGGAAAAGAGGCCATCATTGCATGATATGCCTTATAATACCAATTGGCATGATGGTAAGCCTATTTTCTCACGTAACCACACAAATCAGAGGGCCCAACATGTCAAAGAAACTCCTGATCCTCTAAAGAAAGCTATAAATATTGTTGATGATGCTCCATGGTGTATAATCTGTCAGATGCCACATTCACAATTACAGTGTATGATTGCTCAATCCTTGTATGATAATGCTACATCTTGTAATGAATGCAACGAGCCACATTATGTGCAAGATGATGATGTTAATATGATGTCCATAGGCAATGGATACACTCTTTATGATGCTGATGAGAGTACAGATCATCAAATTCAGGCCTGCCAATAGTTCCCATATGATGAAGATAATGAAGATAACTATGTGTATGCTCAGAGCTCACACAATTTTCTGAGTAACTTACAACGACCTTCTGATGAGGAAATTAGAGCCTTCACAGCTGCAGTAGTTGCTCAAGTCAAAAGCAACTATAATCTCAGAGGTAAAAATCAAGTCGGCAGCCCACATCAGCCAGAAGATATTTCTGCAGGTCAGCTAGTGCATGGTCATAAAGGAATTGAACCACAAAAAAGGCAGTGGGTTAATAATAAATAGAATTTCAGACATAGAACAGGTCATGAATCCCAAGGACCAGAAAATAGAATCCCTCAGGCTGAAGATCAAAGTAAAGGTTCCCAAGACAAGAATGATGATCAGGGAACTATGAAAGTAAGAGCTAAATCAGTTCAGGATAAAAACAAGATTGTGGAGCAAGCTACAGCTGTTACACAAAATTATGCTCCATTTGATATAGCTCAAGTCCTCTCTCAGGTAAAAGTCTCTGTTCCACTTATGGAACTGATGAAAGTGGAAGAAATCAAGAATAGGACAATATCCCTAATCTCAGGGGTACCTTTTCAAGCTAAACAAAATGTTCAGACCCAGGGTGAGAAACATGTCATATGTAATGAAGAAGATGAGGCTCCTGAAGTCTATTTAGGAATGACTATGACAAAGTGTCCTTCACAAGTGGAACCATTTTATGTTTCCCTGGTTATAAATGGAAAAATAATCAGAAATTGTATGCTTGACTCTGGAGCATCTACAAATGTCATGCCTTTGGCCATCATGCAACAAGCTGGATTGAAAATTGACAAGGCATGTGGAAAATGTTATGCCATGGATGCCAGAGAGGTACCAGTTATTGGAATCATGAAGGATGTAGATTTCAAACTGGCAGCATTTCCTGAAAAGAGATACAAAATGAATATAACAGTGGTTGACATCAAGCCACAGTATGGTATGTTGTTGTCAAGAAGATGGGCAGCACTAATTGGTGGAAGTATGCAGCTGGACCTGTCATATGCCATGATTCCAATGAATGGCAGGGATGTTAAGCTAATCAGAGAACAAAAATCATCAGAGACAGTGGAAGACCAAGAAGCAGAGGAACAGGTATGCTTTGTAGACACTGACTGTGATAACTTCAAGGTTGTCTCAGATGATATAGAAGATAAAAAGAAAAATGTCTGCATTGAAGAGCTAGATCAGCAAGGCTTATGGACCATGTTTTTTGATGGAGCTTGTGCAAAAGAAGGCTCTGGAGCTGGAGTTGTTTTCCTGTCTCCAACTGGTAAGCTCCTCAAATTCTCTTTCTTGCTGAGGTTTGATTGCACAAACAACATTGCAGAATATGAGGCTTTACTCTTAGGCCTAAATATTGCTCTCAAACATGGAATTAAGATGTTAAGAGTATTTGGAGATTCTGAGCTGATTGTATCCCAAATTAGAGATAAGTATGCTTCAAAAAACAAAAGGTTGAAACAATACAAGCATGCTGTTTGGGATACCATTGAATTATTTGATGCATTTTCAATAGGCTGGGTAGAAAGGTCAAAGAATGTTATGGCTGATTTCTTAGCCAATGTTGCAATAAGGCCAGATGACATCACTCTGTCAGATGTTACAAATGTAGAGGTTAAAATTAGGCCTGCAGTACCAGAAAATATATGTAGTTGGCAAGTGTTTAATGATGATAGGGACTTGTTAAAATTTTTGCACTGCATAGATGAATATGAGAATCAAGAGATTGATTTCCAAGCTTTTGTAGAGACTATAGATGGAAAAGAGACTCTTGTGGGAAAAGAGATAATTCAGTTGAAGACTAACAAAATCCCTAGAGGGTTAGTAGCTTTGGAGAGAGCCTTTGACAGTAGAGACAAATTGGTCACAGGGACATCTCCCACAAATAAGGAAGATTTAGAAGAAATAAATTTGGGGACATCTCAGGCCCCTCAGAAGATATATATTGGTAAACAGCTCAAACCACACATTAGGAGTATGCTGATTGCATTACTGAAAAGGTATAAACATGTTTTTGCTTGGTCGTATGAGGACCTAAAAGCCTATAGGGAAGATTTATTCCAGCATGAGATCCCATTGAAGCCTGGAGCTAAGCCATTTAGACAAAAGCAAAGACCTATTAATCCTACCTTAGCTCCCAAGATGCAAGAAGAACTCAAAAGGCTCAGGGAAGCTGGAATAATTGTGCCAATCAGGCATTCAACTTGGGTGTCTAACCTTGTCCCAGTCAGAAAAAAGAATGGTGATATTAGGCTTTGTGTTGACTTCAGGAACTTGAATATATCCTCTTTAAAGGATAACTATCCACTGCCTAATATGGAAGCCATGTTGCAGAGAGTGACTGGTTGTGAACTCTTATCCATGATGGATGGATTTTCAGGTTATAATCAGGTGAAGGTAAAGGAATCAGAACAGTATAAGACCGCCTTTACCACTCCATGGGGAACTTATGTATATGTCAGGATGCCCTTCGGACTAACCAATGCAGGTGCTACATTTCAAAGAGCAATGGATGTTGCTTTTGCAGGGTTGATTGATTCAATTCTGGCTGTATATCAGGATGACTTGACTGCTTACTCAAAAAAAGAAGAGCAGCATTGTTTGCATCTGGAGCAGATTTTCATAAGAGCACTAGAGTATGGTATTTCTTTAAATCCAAAGAAGTGTGCCTTTGGGGTAGCTGAAGGAAAGCTCCTGGGACATATTGTTTCCAAGGATGGAGTCAGGATAGATCCAGAGAGAGTGGCTGCTATTGACAGAATTCAAATGCCAAAAACTGTAAAAGGAGTTCAGTCCTTCTTTGGACAGATAAATTTTGTTAGGAGATTTGTTCCCAACTTTGCAGAAACTACAAGGAACATTTCCAAAATGATGAAGAAGGATGCAACTGTCCACTGGGAAAGGGAAGCAATAGAATCATTTCAGAGTATCAAAGAGGCAATCAAGATGGCCCCTGTTCTTAAATCTCCTGATTTTTCTAGGCCATTCCAAGTATTTTCATTTGCTTCCTTTCATACTGTTGCTGCTTGTTTGCTACAGAAAAATGAAGATGGCTTTGAACAGCCCATAGCTTTCTTCAGTATGTCCTTGCAGGCCTCTGAGTTGAAGTATGATATTATGGAAAAACAGGCATATGCACTAGTCAGAGCCATCAAAAGTTTCAGACCATACTTGGTAGGATCACATATAATTGCATATGTACCCCATGCAGCAGTCAAAGACATATTCACTCAGCAGGAGGTGACTGGAAGAAGATGCAGATGGATAAACAAACTACAAGAGTTTAACATAGACATACAAGTTACCAAGTTGATAAGAGGACAAGGATTAGCCAAGATGATGGCGCAGTCAAACTTGGAAGCATGCCAAGTTAATGCAGTCCAAAATGAGAATGTAAATGTATCAGGATCTGAATGGTACAAGGATATTATCTACTACTTGCAAAATCTGAATTGTCCTTCCCATTTCAGTGACAGTCAAAAAAGGACTTTAAAGTTACATGCAATCAGGTATGTTATTGTTCAAGGTGAGCTATACTGGAAAAACCCTGATGGTGTGCTGCTGAGATGTGTGGATAAGGATATGGCTAACAATGTTTTGATTGATATGCATAAAGGATTGTGTGGTGGACATTATACTGCCCAAACAACAGCTCATAAAATTCTCAGAGTAGGATATTGGTGGCCCACTCTCTTTTCAGATGCACAAAAGTTAGTGAGGAAGTGTGACCCTTGCCAAAGATTTTCAGGAAAGCTGAAATATGATGGTGCTTTACCCCTCAGAACTGTAACTGTGGATGCTCCATTTCAGCAATGGGGAATTGACTTCATAGGGGAAATTGCAGACAAATCAAGTGGGGGACACAGTTGGATTTTGGTGGCAACTGATTACTTTACCAAATGGATTGAGGCCATTCCAACTAAGAGAGCTACAAGTAAGGTGGTGACAGATTTCATGCTAGAAAATATTATCATCAGGTTTGGAGTACCATTCAAGATAGTCACTGATAATGCTATGTGCTTCAGATCAGGTGAGTTTGTTGATTTTTGCAACGTATGGGATAAATCTATCATATACATCACCATATCACCCACAAGGGAATGGTCAAGCAGAATCAAGCAATAAAAGCATCATGAAAATTGTCAAGAGGATACTGGACAAGAACAAGAGAGCTTGGGACTCAAAATTAAAGTTAGCCATATGGGCTGATAGAGTGACAGTAAAAAGGGCTATTGGAATGTCACCCTTTGAGCTAGTATATGGTGCATTAGCCAGATTGCCCATAAACAATCTCCTACCAGTTTACAAGTTCATCCAAGAGAATGATGAGGAGATTGAAGATTCCATGATAGAAAGAGTGAACCAGCTGGTTGCACTGGATGAAAACAGAAGGAAAGCCCACCAGATTAATCTCAAGAGACAACAGGATATGAAGTATCAGTTTGACAGGAGAGCTATAAAAAGGAAGTTTCAAGTCAATGATCTGGTACTCATTTGGAATGCAAAAGGTCAAGAAAAGGGTAAACATGGTAAATTTGAACCCTTATGGATGGGCCCATATCAGATTTGCAGTACTCATGGGGAGGATTCTTATTTCCTCTAGGCCCTAGATGGTGGAGTTCTGGAATTGCCTGTGCATGGCCAATTCCTTAAGTTCTATTTTGCATAAATGACTTGTTGCTGTGCACATTTGTAAAAAAACATGTATGTAGTGTAAGTGCCTTGTACAGTTCGTGCTTTTTGACTTTTTGCCTGGTCTGCCCGGAGATCTGGTTCTCGCTGCAGGTTTTCACCTGCACGTCCCCATTCGGAGCCAGTGTTAGCACTCATTTTGACCTGGGGGTTGATTTTTTTTCATGTTTAGGGGGTTTCTTCATTTGAACCCTGTCTCTTCTTGCCCATTTTCCTAAGTGTTGGACCTCCTTGGCATTTTTCGGCTGCAGCATCATATTTTCCTAAGGAGGAGGTCATCATCATCATGTTTTCTGTCGACTTGTTTTTCATCAGGATCATCATGTTTCAATATCAGGTGATGTTTGGATATCATCCTGATCCTGCTGATGAGCTACAGTGTGCCCTGATTTGCTTGCGGGGGTGATTTTTCAGGTATCTGGGTCATCATCATCATGATCATATTTCCAGTTATCGCCGTGTTGCTTGCGAGGGTCATCATATTTTCTGCTTGCATGATCTTTCGCGGGGTGATATTTTAACATCGGGTGATCTTTGTTAAGATCATCCTGATGACGTTGCTGTAAAGTTCTAAGTGTGACCCGATCTTCATCGGGGTCATCATATTTTGGACGTCCGGATGATCTTAGTCAATATCATCCTGATGTTGTTGTATCACTTCATGTTCGTTGTTTTATCATCCTGATGATGCTGGTATCCAGGAGGTAGCCGCCTGTCGGCTTCGTGCATTATCTAGTGGGGGGTGATCTTTTCAAATATCTGGCATATTCATCTATCACCCCGATCTTATAGTGGAGCTACAGTGCAGCATGATATTTGTGCGTCAGGATGATATTTCCAAATATCCGGTTATCTTCCGAATATCATCCTGATGTCGATATGATGATGACGTCATCCGGATATGAGGAAGTGCGCAGTAGGCAGATATGCTGATGATGTCAGCAGGATATGACGATGACGTCATCAGGATGTTCATCGGTCAGACTTTTGGTATCGGCTAAGCAGGAGGATCTTCCTCCGATGGATCAGGTTGTGCCGATGAAGGCGATTATCATGCAGGTTATATTGTGATATGATGCTGACGTCAGGGTGATTTTTCGAGCAACAGGATATCATGCTGCTGGAGGATGATGATGAAGGTTTATACTAGTGTCGTCAGGAGCAAAAGCACCGACATCATATATGCTCGTGGCCTAGTATATAAAGTATTGAAATGGTCGCCGCGGGGTGCATGTGGGATAATTGATATCCTGCATATTTGAAATATCATGACGATGTATCTTGGCGGGAAACGGTTGCGACGCACAGTATTCTGCATTTCCCAAGGCCGCGGGTTGGTGCGCCATTAATGGCGATTGTTGCAGAGGTATGGGCGATGGCGTGGACGAATCTTGTACCTGATTGAAGATCTGGATCCCTAGGCGGCGGCGCGAGGCTCGAGCTTTCTTCCTGTCTCCTCTCCCACCTGCTGCATTGAATGTTTAAGCGCCAATCTGATGATACTGTGTATCTGGCGGGATTTTTGGTCAACCATGTGATTAATTGCTGTGGTACACTACCTGGCTCTTATAAGCAGGAAGGGTTACTCATTTTTGGTTGTTGAAAGTTGAAGATTTTTGGCTCTGTAATTCAAGACAAGCTGATCTGGTTGCTCTGTACAGCTTAACCTGTGAGTCTATGTATCTCTTGTTGTATGTTTTGGCATGAACCCACTGATTTCATGATTAATCTTATATGAGAAATGCTATCTTAGCATGTGTTTTGTTAATTCTGTCTCCAGTATTGCATGTATTCTTCTCCTGAATCTGGATATTTGGGTAATTTTTAGATTCTAGAGCATAGAATTCCTATGTTGAATGTCTGATCTTTTAACTTCTGCTCAAGGGGTAGATTAAACTGTTTTCAGGTTGAACATTGGGAAGGGTATACTGCAGTAGGGATGCCATAAGTAGAGATAACTTAACACTCTGTATTGGGAGATATCTGTAAGGCAGGTATCACATATATCCCCCTGAAATCCAGTTTTAGCTGTCCATGCTGATCATTCACAGGTGTATGTCTACTGACTCCAGGCCCTGGATAGGCACCAATCTTGCTTTGTGTTTGTGTTACAACCATTGTAGAGTCCAAGGCAACACTGAGAGGGGGGGTGAATCAGTGTTGTATAAATTTAGACAATTTAATACTTATCAAAATTTAGGAGAATATGTAAACAATCAATTGTCATATTTTGCATCAAGGAAATAACATTGAATGTTTGAACTTGGAAGACAATCAACAATACACAATTTACGAAATAAGAACACAAAGAATTAGGAGTGGAAAACCCTCTAGGGGTAGAAAAACCACTCATGAACTGCCTGCCTAATTTTGAAAAACTCCTTTACAAGGCCTCACTGGCTGATATATGTGTCTCACTGACAACTGAAAGGTCTCACTGACCTACAAGCCTCACTGGCATAGAAGGGTCTCACTGACCATAAGCCTCACTGGCATACACAATCACCACTATCAAAACATCAAACTTTGTGTGCAAGACATGATTGCCTTCAATCAGATTTGCACCATTGTATACAACCTTATACCTCCTGTTTGATTTTCAAGTCAAGACCATTTTCTTTTACATACTTCTGCAAACAAGCTCCATATACAAATCTCTATAAACAATTTTCTCTGCAAATTATCTCTATCAATCTGTCATCAATCAAAGCTTGATTCCTTGCAATCAAAAACATTTCAAACCTTTAAACATTCTGATATTCCTGTAAGAACATCTCACAATGAAGAATATCTCACAATATGTCTTTTACTCTGCAAATTGGTTCACTCAATCATTCATCTGTATCATCAAATTATTTTCATCATTGATCTGCATAACCTCCACACACCAACTGCATATTTATAAGATTTCAAAAGACTTTTGATCTTCCATTTTGTTTGCATTTTTATCATTTTCAAAATTTCATTCACCTGAAGAAAATAATTTATCCTTGCACCTAAAACAAAAATCACATTATTTTCACCTTCCTCAATCTCCAAAAATTAGGAGATAAATATCATAAAAAGACATTTATTTTGGCATAAATAATGTCTTTGCAAAAATCCTTTCATATTAAAAAAAATTTCAATCTGCTCTTTTAAACTTCATCTTCCCCTGCATTAAAAACCTTCAATCTGTAAAATAAAATCATCTTCAAAAACATTCAAGCTTCTTTTCATTTTCTTCTATCAAAAATCCATCTGCAAAAATATTTTCATATTCATGTGCAAAAATAAAATCAATCTTTGCAAAACAATTTCCGTCCATCATTCCAATATGAAAATCTTCTCTATATTTTGTTAATCTCTCTTGCCATTTTATTATCTTGACCCTTCATAATCTGTAAAAATCTCTTTGTCTTCTTAAAAAAAATTCTTCAATCTACAACAAAAAACTTCATATTCTTCATTAAAAAATCCTCTCTGCATAAAAAAATCTTCAATAAAAAATCAATCTCATCATCTTCTCAAAAATATAATCTTCTCACAAAAATGTCTGCCCTTAGAAAAAGAATAAAATCTCTTTCATAAAAATCCTCTCTTCACAAAAAAATCATTCATCATTTTCTTCTCTTCTTAGCTTCCATGCCACAAAAAAATTAGAAATAAATCTTTCATTCCAAAAAAAATATCTCCTTAAAATCTTCCAAAATCTCCTTAAAGCTCTCCTTGAAATGTGCCCCTTTGATCAAGCATGGCAAGATGAACTTTATCAGCAACCTTGTATCATAAAACATATGCATTGTATCATACTTATCCTGATTGATGATTCTGATCCTGCAGTCTTGTGAATATCAAGAATGTACACAAACTGATCAAACAAGTTAGCATTTCCTGACATAGCCATGAAGCAACATATCAACCTGAAATATATGAACAACTCCTGTAAATACCAACACATTTTTGACATCAATGACAATCTACTTTCATCAACCATGTCCAGCTTTGCATCCAAACTTAAAATCCAGATCAAAATCTAGAACAACCTTTAGGACATTAGAATTAGTTTTAGGATCCTCAGTCCTCTGTCTACAACTGCAAATAGGCCCAAAGCTAGCCCCTTTGCTCTTATCTTTCAGTTTTGGTCTACTCACGGGAGGACTTATCTGCTTTCTGTCAGCATCCCAGCCTTGTATGCATATCCTCATGGATGTTGAGTAGGGAATACCCCCCTAGGTCTTGCAGAGCCTGAAGAAGAAGAGGAGATAAAATATAGAGTCTATCTCCTACGTTGTTGGCCCCTGGCCCAGAGATCCTGTTGATCATTGATGGCTACCTTGTAGGGAAATCTGGGAATAAGCATCCAGTCCGGGAAAAAACCAACACCCTCCTCCAACTCAATGACATGCTCGAACCCATGATCTGGCAGTCTACCAAGAGGAATTTCTCCAAACACCATACTATGCTTATCAAGCACTGACTATATATCCACCTAATACTTCTGATTTCCAGAAGAAGATTTGGATGATACAAAACACTGAGCTGCCTAAGAAACATCATGTTTGAACAATGTTTCCTTTCTCCTCGCTGACACAACCCTAGGACCTCCATCTAAAAGTGCTCTCAACACAACCTTCTTCACATCATGAACAAACTCAAGTTCCATCTTTTGGAAATCCTGTATGTACTTGCCAAGTGACAACATCAATCTCTCCCAATCCTACCACATAGAAATCATCAGTCAATGTGTAGTCTCCCATCCGAATGCTAAGCTGGGATACTTTCTTAGTGCAACTCATGGTAAATGTAATGTCCCCATTCTGGGAATGGTCGCCATTAGAAAGGTCGTGGGCTTATCACTTCACTCCGGGATTCTTAGAGGATTATCTTTCTTGGAGCGAACTACCTGGAAAAGCTACCCACATGGAGATATGCTATGAGATATGGAGTCTTGATATAATATTGCCAAGGGATGATATTGCTTCATATGGATGCCACTTGGATGTTTGGATAAGTGATATGATATGTTCTTCATGCATAGAGATGGACGAGCTTGAGGAGATACTCTACATACCATCACAAGAAGATCACTGGATGCTTGGCGCCCAATGGAAATATGGAAATATAATATTACTTGCATCTATGATAGCGCTTGAAGAGGAGAGATGTAATAATCAAATCTTTAATTTGATTGAAGCACTCATAAGAAAAATAGTAAAAAGGCCTTTTATCCTGTCCAAGTCGGCCCTCTTTATCCTGTCTAGGTCGGCCTAGGGAGTTGGGCGCCTCGGTTGGCCTCTGTGAGGAAAATACAGGGAAAAAGTGCCTAGGTCGGCCAGCATCTATTGAGGGCGAATTTCCTGTATAAATAGAAGGTGTTTTGGCATTCCAAAGGCATCAATTCAATCATTCATTCATACACACTTGGAGAGTTATCTCTTAAAGAGGATCTTGTGACGAAAAGCTCAAGCATCCTAGGAGGATTTGGGCGACAATCTAACTTCTTCATTGGAGGATTTCGTGACAGGGATCTACTTGCACTTCAACATCATCAAGGGCAGATTTCATATCAGCTATGAGAGTATTCATGGGTGGCGAATTACCTAGGGTTGGAGTGAATTGCCATTGAGGAGAAGCGACCCACATTTGAGGCGACTTTGAGCATTCATTGGAGGCAACTTTGGCTAGGGTTTTACCCTAGGACTAGAGCACACCATTTGGAGGAGCGACCTGCTTTTAGGGCAGATTTGAGGAGATTGCTGGCCAATTGAATTAGGGTTTGGGCAGACTTTGTGACAGCAGACTTGCAGCCCTAATTTGCCCTCTATTGAAGTCCTTTTTATGCATATTTTTGGTATGTAAACATTGGCATTTGTATCTACTTATTTGCTGGGCTGTTGGCTGATTGCCATAGCCATATTTTGTACTTGAGGACTTCATATTTCCAGAATTTACAACAACAGACTTCATGTTCATTGTGGTTGTGTATTTGATGTGTTTCAATGGGTAATTCATGGTGAATCACTTGCATTATTGGACAAATCATATGATGGGATTATGTTGATGTTTGATGTGATTTATGATAATTATATGCAGTTATTCAAAGTCTGATTTTTGGAGTAGAAGTTAGGGTTAGGGCAGAAAGATAAAGTGTGACAGTTGTAGATGGCTTTATTGTAATATCCCAAATGGAGATATTTTACCCTAGTTTGGATTTACGGGCTTTCCCAATTAATTTATCTGAAAATCCTTAGCTTGTAGTGCTCTCTTCATTACTAAGCCCTCATCAATGAAATTATGAGTGGCTCCACTATCAAACAAACAAGTGACCCTCTGTCCTTTCACAACTCCTCTCAATCGAAAAGCATGATATTTCAACACTCCTAAAATAGATGCAATAGTGACATGTCCTTTGTCATTTTCAATGTTCGGCTCAAGCTCCAACTGCGGCTGCTGCTCCACATGTTCATCATCACTGTCCGAACTAGTGTCTTCAATAGCTTCACTCTCATCCTTAGAAATGACCTCTATGAGATGTACCTTGCCTTTCCCAAGGCATTTGTGCATTGGTTCCCATGGCTCCTTGCAAGAAAAACAAAGCTTCTTCCTCCTCATCTCACTCTTTGTTTCATTATCCATCCTAGGAGGTTGATACTTCGGTTGATTGAACCTTTCCTAATTTGAACTAGAGCCCCTAAAAGTTTTCTTATGTCGCTGGAATAACGAAGGTGTAGTATCAAGATCAAGTGCCAACTGAATAGCCTCATCCAAAGTGATAGGCTTATGAGCCTTCACCAAACCCCTTAGCTTATCATTCAAGCCTTCCATAAACAACATGATTACCCTTCTCTCTGTCATATTAGGAACCATCATTGTAATCTTCTGAAACTCATCAATGTAGGCATTCACACATCTAGTTTGTTTCATATGTGCCAACTCCCTGTAGTAAACCTCTTCATCCTTGTCAAACCTTGCAATGAGTTTGGCTGTGAACTCTTCATAAGATTGGATCATTCTATGGTTTTGAGTAACAAGTCCATAGTGCCACCAATCATATGCTGCTCCTTCCAAATGCATGGTTGCAAGTTGAATTGCTTTATCTTCTCGCATAGGCTTGAGGGTGAGGAATGTATCCAGTTTATTTACCCAAGCTCTTGCACTTAATTTTCCACTCCCATCAAAGTTTGATAAAGGAACCTTGTTCAAAGCTTCCTTGAACTCTTGATGTTGCTTCTCATGTCTCCTAGGTCTCGGATCTCCTCTAAACCTTCCTCCTCTCTTTTGATTCCAATATTGCTAGAAAGTGAGATCGTGTCTAAGAAGTGTTGGAAGTGCTCTATATGCTTGATGTATAGCAATCATATCCTCATCCGTTGGTGGTTCCAATTCATTCTCAACAACCTCTTCTTCTTCCCTCGAAAGGAATGTAGGCTGCATGGGTCTAATATTTGTAGGAGTACAAGCTCTGTCAACTTGCGTTGTGCCAACCACACTACCGTCACCCATAGGTGTTGCATTAATTCTCATGTGTCCCTGGCTTGTATCATACACTACATCATTTGTGTCAAAGCATTGTTTGTTTGTTGTTGTCCTGCTGCTAGAGATCTCAAAATATTGTCAACATCCCTATCATCTCTCAGCGGACTTGTACCTCTTTCCCTATCCATGTTCTCTGCAAATGTATCAATCTCTTCTTGTTCTCTTTGCTGGCCAATTCTCCTTATATAATGTTGACCGTATGGAGTTTGCACGTATGGGGAATGCATAACAACTAACTCCCGACTAGGTCAACCTTATGGCCATATAACATACAAGATAAGATTAAGTCAAATCACAACCCAGTGTAGGTGGATCTAACTTCGAATCTTATGCTCAATATGCTCTAGGATAAGACTTAACTTTTGTCTATCCCAAATACCCTCTAGACTGGCAGGATCCAAGCTCTAATAACACTGTAATGTGCCAAACGAAGGTTTGAACAAAATTTCTGAATCTGCAATGTTTCAATTTGAAACCCTACAACTCAATTCTGATTTTTATTTCTGCACCTCTCAATTTGACTTCACCAAGCATGAAACATAGACTAACATGTGCAACAATTGATGGCAAAAGGAAATATATATATATATATATATATATATATATATATATATATATATATATATATATATATATATATATATAGTCTCCTCTACTATGAATTACATCATGATTTACATACTATAATGGTAGCAAAAGGATGATAAGTTCAATCAGACCTTGTTGTTATGAAATCAGATTGTTCTATTTCTCCATTACATCAATTTCATGGCTCTATGACAGCCAAAGTACAAATCACAACTGCTGTTACAAAAATCAGAGATGAAACATACCAATTTTGGTGACAAAATACAATGTAGAGTGAGCGAATTTGCCCAACATGGATCAGCGCACCTCCAAGATGATGATTAAATGTTAATGCATGCATATCGCCACTTATAATATCATCAAATAGTCCCCTTTTGCTGATCTGTTACACCCAACAATGCCTCCTTATGCTGTTTGTCCCTTTTTATGATATCTAATGGCAAATGAAGTGGCCGAACCTGCTCTCTACTATGTGAAAATCTTCCAACAAGAAGTCGATCCCTCAACGTCATGTCCCCATTTCCGGAATGAGTCGTCATGGAGTTCATGGTTATCCTATTACCCATTCCCATAGGCTAACAAGGTGTTAAGGGAATGATATTGGTGCTACAATGTCATTTTCTAGCTTCTCAGGCTTTGCATTTCACCCTGAGATAGGCTTGATGGAGATTTTGGTTTATTTCCATGAGTTTTCCTTGCTCAAATTCATATCTTCACTTTGATGGCCAACTTGGGTTTATTCTTCTCCATTTGATATCCTGAGGCCGACTCATTTGAAGCATGCATACACCACTTGAAGGTGATATGACTACCATTGGCTTGGCCGACTTCATATTAGAGGTTTGGCGCCCATTTCAAATAAAGCAAATAAAATAATAGTCATAAGCTCTTCTAGGCCGACCACCTTGGAACACCTTCTAGAAGCGCTCATACCAAGGAAATATCTAGAAGAAGGAAAGGTATAAAGAGAAGATAAGGAGCTGCATTTTGGCATGACTCATCGACTTGCTTTGGTATGTTATCTACTTCTAAATTCAGTTCTAATTTCAGTTCTTGTGCTTAAATCAAGGAGATGACCCCTTGAACGAATGGAGATGACCCCATTCAGCTTATGATACAGTCCTAATTACAGATCTGAGCAATTGGAGATTACTCTAGGGCAGTGAATTAGTTGAAGGAGCCAATAAACCCCCTTGGAGATCAGCGAATCACCTTCTTGAGGGCAGCGAATGCATTAGAGAAGATTTGCAGAGGGAGCAAACCTGATTTGGAGGAGACATAGCAGAATCAAGGGCAGCGAACCCTCTTCTAAGGTAGTGAATGCCCTTCTAGGGACAGCAAACCAGCAATTAAGGAGAAGACATGCATTTGAGGTTCCATTCTTTCATATATAGTGGATTCTTGGGCTGTTAAGCCATCTAGGAGATTTGTATCTTCAGTACTGTGTTTGTATCAGACTTATGTCTACAGCAGATCCATCATAATATCATATTGACATTGTATTGTAAAGTATATTGGATATTACTCTCATATTTTGGTGATTAGTAGATATATGTTACATTGGTTACAAAGCAAATCTTGTTACTCCATATTGTATGTTTATGGTGCTTGATCATTGTGTTGTGAATTGTGGTGCGAATTTAAGCTAGGAACATCACACTCAAACAATGATGATACCACCCTAAAGGAGCGGCGGCTAGGGTTATAGCTGCCACCAAGGTCATTGATGTGATCTGATGTAGACTGGTGCAATGGTGTGTAATTTTCCCTTTTTTGGAGCGTTCTCAAAAGGAGGACATTGAGGCCAAATTTCACACCTTGGGAATTTTGTAGGGCATTTCGAATGTTGAGGAAGACTTGTCATATTTTTCTAATCCTTGATGCTTGTACTTTGAATAAAATAAATTATCTTCACCTGAGGCAAACCATTTTGGAGATAAGCAGAGCATGGATATTTGATGAAGTTGATAACATTGCTCGTCTTTCCACCTTGGAGAAAATAGACTTCAATAAAATAATAATATTGAAGATGAATGAAAAGCAAAGGAATATTCCTTGGTATTGGGTTGGCCTAGAGAAGACAATGAGAATTAAAAACAAATCTTTAATTTGTTTTAAGTCGGCCCAAATGGATAAAGAGATTATTTATTGCAAGGTCGGCCAAGTCATGTGGAGGTCGGCCCAAATTGAGAGTAATTTCGAAATTCATGCCTATGTCAGCCCAAGATAATCAAGAAGTATGTCGGCCTAAACTAAGATGTCGGTTGGCCCAGCTCAGAGGAAATTTAAATTGAGTTTGAGTGCCAAACACATAAGATAGGTTGGCCTAGGTTGGCCAAAGGAAAAATAGCTTAAGTAAGTCGGCCTGGGAAAATAAAATTAAGGAATTCAAATCAAATTTTGAGCGCTAACATCACATGAAGTCGGCCAGAAAATGGGGAAAAGAAGAAAGCATGTATAAATATGAGGTGTTGGGCATCATTTGGATCATATTTTGGCTTGTTAACTTTGCATTTGGTCTGCAATTTATTTGCAATCTATTCCAAGGATGAAAACCCTTGTGAATAAGAGGTGTATTGGACGAAAACCCAACTACATCTTGGAGGTGGATTTGTATAGTGTTCACACTTGCACTTCATTGGAGTCTTTGAAGAATCTTTGAGCTTTCATGCTACATAATTCATTGCAGATTTGAGCTTGCATTATTGAAGATTTTTGATATCTTTGAAGAGCGTCGATTTGAGTTAGAAGTGTTCACCAGTTGTAGAAGATCTTGAGTGCCATAGTTAGAAGAAGGTTTGCAGCTGGTTTGTGAAGAGAACTTGAAAGAAGATAGCAGATTTGTGAATTAATATGACTGCAGACTTCATCCCTTGCCAGCGCCCTTGATACTCCATACTTGGGTTGCATTTTCCTATCATTCACTGCCTTGGAGGAGGCCGATCTGCATGAGGGACATTTGTCATCATTTAGGAAGGGCAAACAATTCAGAAATCAGTCGGATCTGCAGTCAACATTGGTGGCCAGCATTGACGTAACTGAAAACTCCAAATTCGCCATCATAGAGGTAGCGGCCAGCACCATAGGAGGCAGCGAAGTTATTCTGATCTCCTTCATCAAACTCTTCATCAGCTTCATTGTCCTGTTCAGGTGGTGGCGGAAGGAAAGTTGGTCTTAAGGGCCTATCAACTGTAGGAGTTCGTGTGCGAACCCTTCTGCCTGTTACACTAGCAGCATCATCATCAACTTGTCTTTCTTGTCTCTCAGGTCAAGTTGCATCTCGATGACCTTGTCCAGCTACTTCACCTTGATTCATATTTTGAAGGGTTTGTAGGACATGTTGCAATATTTGAGCGGTTTGTTGTTGTTCAGCGGCAATGTTCCTAAACATCTCCCTTGCTGCACGTTCACCATCAGCAGGTGGACTTCTACTTCTTTCCTTAGCCATGTTAGCTGGAACTTCTGTGTGATATTGTTGCTGTTGTTCTTGTTGTTGTCTAGCTCTTCTTGTATAATACCTGTGTGGACCACCTTTAGGCGGCTGCATAACCCAGAGGCTAGCAAGATCACAGCTCTGATACCACTGTAAGATACCCAACTAGTTCTACTAAAATTTTTCCTTAACTTAGATAAAGTTACTTGTACTTAGCTTATCTACTACTTAACACTTAATGACAAACATCAAAGAATGAATCAACCTGAAAGCTGGGTACTTGTTGAATTGCTTGATTCAATCATCTTGCAAATGTCGATTACATAGATAATGCTTTTAATAGCATGAAGTTACAACTTTATTCAAATGGAATTACAAAAGGAGGCCTTGAAGCCTTGATGTCTACAATGACTTCTACACTTGATCAACTCAATCAAACTCAATGATGTTAACTGAATGTCAACACCTCACAATACGACAAGGGAGCATCACCTTGCTTGTTGAGGGAACATCACCCCAACACTTGAAACTCGCAGGCTTCATGATCACAAGCTAAATAGCTTTGCAGAGAGAATTTTGTCAACAATGAATAGATGATAAATGAATGAGAGGGCTCCTTTTATAGGCCTTCCAAAGGCAATGAAGGCACGTTTTTCAATGCATAAAGAGGAACCAAGGCACGTTTCCCAAGAAGCATATCCAAGGGAATATTCCATCTGATGACTCATTCTGAGTTGGCAATCTTATCCGAAGGCTTTGACACAGATCCCAAATGTAACTACCTTAACCACCTCAACTTAGGCGCAGTTCTAGTGTTTTTTAGACAGGGCGCTAGCTTTGGAGGATTTGCCCATGAAATGGCGCCCTATGGGTCTTAGGCGCACATCTTGATTGTTTTGAACTGATGATTGTGACTTAGTGACAACAATGGATGATGCAACTTGGAAATGTTTCCTTGTGTTGCCTTCACATTCTAGGGAACTCTACCAACTCCACGCCAAGTCAACCTACTTGAGGCGCTCTTCTGAGAGAGTGTAGGAGGATACTAGCGCCTCATGTTGGATTCACCTTCATGCAGGTAGTGGTTTATATTTGAAGATCTTGTGGTGAAGTGAGACACTTACTCACCAAGCGCCTTGTCTATTTGGAGTGATTGGAAACTTCTTTCCAACTTAGGCGCTTACATGGAGGATTTGTAGTAGTTTTGGCGCCAATGAATAGTTTAACATATTTCCACAAGTTTGGATCACAATCTGGAGCTCCCAAGAGTTAGATTAACTCCTATGAAATGAGTGCCCAAGACTTACCTCCTTTGAAGATGCTTCTTTCCCAACTTGGCGCACTTATCATCAGTTTGGCTAGGAAGTTGCGCTTAGGCTCCAACTGAACATCTTTTCAAAGTAGATTGAAAGCAACTTGACTTCAATTGGATTGATCTTGCCTCCTTGATGGAGCGCCTTGTATCTAGATTGGACTTGAGGACTTACTCCCACCTTAGGCGCACATTTGAGGTAGTTTCGATTGGTATCTGCGCCTGGCACCTTGGTGAAGATGTTCCACACTATTTAAACTCTCAAACACTTGCAATCAATCCTTTTGATGCTCCTTTTAATCTAGCGCCCTCATTTAGAGTATCAACATCCTGTCTGGGTCTCCAACTTGATCTAGGCGCACTTGTTGGTAGGAAAAGATCTAGTTTGGCGCCTTAAGATGAGAATGATCTTTCCTTGCTAAAACATCTTCATCTCAAATCATGTTTGAGTCAAATCACCTTCTTCTCTCAAGCGCCTATCAGATGAAGTAGATTAAAAGCTCTTTTCTTGCTTAGGCGCACTTTTGGGTGACAAGTCCCTTGGGCGCAACAAGGTAACTGAGGAAGGGAGAATTAGCGCTTTCCCTTGAATGGCTCATCCTGCATGCAAGTGTTCACTTTCAGAGGCATTGAGGTAAACTTAGAACATCATTCCTTGTCAATAATGATACTGCCAACTGAGTGGATGATCCTTCAACCTTTTTGATGCTTCAAGAGAGCCTTCCAAATGAATTCTTGACTAGGGCGCATTTCTAGGGTGCCAGAGACTTGATCTAATGCCTAGGCGCTCTCAGAGGATTATTTGAACAGGAAATGGCACCTTGACCCTTAGGCGCATTTTTGGATGTGGAGGAATGTTTCAATTGACTTAGTCAAAATTCATCTTGGGAGCTCATCTATCCTTTCTTACCAAGGCGCCCTAATGGATGAACTTCATGACCTAATACTTTTGAGCTAGGCGCCACTTGAAGTAGGAGGAGAGAGAAAGTGGCCTAATCTCTTTTAGACAACTTCTGATCTTTGACCGGCTTTGATGATGATGTGGCTGTCATACTGCACTTCCAAACCCTGATAGCAAACCTCAAGTCCTTAGGCGCTCATCTAGGAAGTCTGATGTGAAATTGACGCCCAGACTTCAAGAGTCAACTTCCTGTTTATTTGGCGTCTAGACTTAGCCAAATTTCAAGTTTCTGACTTTGTTCCTGCAAAACAATAAAATAGAGTTAGTCAAAAACCAATTCATTCCCTTATCATTCTAAATTAGCCTCCGGGAATGAGCAATAGGCTAATCCATTCATCACTTGATGATCAAGCCGGAAACGGGGACATGACATGCATTTGATATGATAAATTGGATGATATAAATGTATAGAGATCTGAAAATAAAATCAGATTCGGTCCTAGGGTTTGTAATTCGAAAAGTTTGAAAATTATGGTAAAACCCTAGTTCGGGATATTACAATGGTATCAAAGCTTGGATCCTGTCAGCCTGAAGGGTATTTGGAATAGACAAAAGTTAAGTCTTATCCAATAGCATTCTTGAGCATAAGATTCAAAGTCAAATCCACCTACACTGGGTTGAGATTTGACTCAATCTTATCTTGGCATGTTATGTGTGAAAAGATTGACCTAGTCGGGAGTTGTGAATCATGAATTCCTAAGTTGATAATGATATATTGGTTGCTTATGAAGGGTTCTTGGCACTTCCACAAGAAGTTAGAAATGATCTCTCCTTCAATTGCTACTTGGAATGTTGGTCGGGCAGAAAGAAACAAGAACAAAAACCTAAGAAGCATCATGAGAGTCCAAGTGTTGAAGACATCTTCAATGATTTTACCCAAATAAGGCAAGATCTTATACAGTCACAACAGAATAGCTCGTAGCTTGCAACTGTATGAAGACTCCCTATCAAGACAATCTAGGCACTATAGCAACTCGTCCACATCTACAAATGAAATATCCAGAAATCTCTATGATGAGTTTGACAAAGGTAATGATTGGGAGAATGGTGAACCGACAATCATTGATCAGCCTATAGGCGAACAAGGTTCTAGAACAACCATTGAAGAAGAGCACATTGAAATTGTCCAAGTGGTAAAAGAAGTGCTTCCTTGTAATCAGCCACATGAAGACATGGGTTCTACTAATGATCCATTCCTTGAGCGTAGCATTACCGCATTATCTCTACAACATAGTGGCAAGGAATGTGATGAGCAAATTGATTTGGGTACAGTGGATCATAGCCCTTTTGCATGGCATGATCGAAAGGTTTAGTTTAGGGTTGAGCAAGATGATGTAAAAGAATGTGTGGAAAAGAACATTATTTCAGACTTGAAAGAAGACCTAACCCATCAAGGAGACTTCAAGGAACTTGTTGGTTATGATGTAGCTCTAGCTTCAAAACAGAAATTAAAATGAAGAGGATACCAAATCAGAAAGACAGTCATCTATGGCCGTCACACCTATGAGGTGGTTTTCACATGAAAATGCAGATTTCAGTTATGTAATGGATGATACAACTTTTGGAACAGTCAATGAGGGTATGTCATTCCATAGTAAGTGCAATGATTGATGATCCTTGATTCATGCACATCACATTTGATGACTATCTATTGAAGTTGTCTGAGAAACACTTGATCGAAGAGTTGATCATAAAGACTAAGGGCTGGCCTAGTAAGAAGATCCTACAGTTTGATAATGTATGGTTTGTCATGGACATTACACCTTGGATCATAGCCCTTTTGCATGGCATGATGGAAAGGTTCAGTTTAGGGTTGAGCAAGATGATGTAAAAGAATGTGTGGAAAAGAACATTATTTCAGACTTGAAAGAAAACCTAACCCATCAAGGAGACTTCAAGGAACTTGTTGGTTATGATGTAGCTCTAGCTTCAAAACAGAAATTAAAATGAAGAGGATACCAAATCAGAAAGATAGTCATCTATGGCCGTCACACCTATGAGGTGGTTTTCACATGAAAATGCAGATTTCAGTTATGAAATGGATGATACAACTTTTGGAACAGTCAATGAGGGTATGTCATTCCATAGTAAGTGCGATGATCCTTGTTTCATGCACATCACATTTGATGACTATCTATTGAAGTTGTATGAGAAACACTTGATCGAAGAGCTGATCATAAAGACTAAGGGCTGGCCTAGTAAGAAGATCCTACAGTTTGATAATGTATGGTTTGTCATGGACATTACACCTTGGAGTGGGTCTGAAACTATGGGACTCGTGTCCAAGGATGAACCAATGATGTTGAAGTCTAGTGATAAGACTGAAACACCTAAAGAAGATGAAGTTGTACTCACATGTGTTCAGCAAGATGAGGATTCACTTCTTGCATCAGCCAATAAGGAGTACATGTGTCTTTCTAATGACCACAAGGAAGAAGGGTATGTTGTCACAGAATGTGCCAAACCAGTAATGATTGATCAGCCTTATGACGGTGGTGTTGTTCATCCTAATGAAGACAAATCAGAAATATTGCATGAAGGTTTTGGATTTCATAAGTCACATAACTTGGAAGGGCAATTGAAGGTAAATGACAATCAGATTGTGGCAGCCCTAACTCACTTTGATGATATTCATAAGGTGATGGCAGATTTGTGTTGGAAGGCACTAATGGATCATGAAGGTTTTGAAGAAGGTATATCTCTTGATGACTTGCACAAACTCAAGGAGGCTTTGGTGGTAGTGAAGTCAAACTGCCTACACTTACTTGTTGATAGAGATCATCTCCTCACACTTGGTGAGATATACTCAGATGCTTTGAAAAGGAAAGAAGATGAGATAGACAAGCTCACCCTTGAGCTTAAGGATACAGTGGATTCTTTGAGGAACATTCAAATGACTCTTAAAGAACCGGAAGAGCATGAAGATAAGCTTTGTTGGAAGATGACAAAGTGTGGAGACACGGAGGAAGAACTTGAAGGGTCCTATGATGAAGATATGAAGATAAAAGAGACAAATATACATGATGGTTCAGTTTACAGCCAGGGGACAGAATTTTTTTATTTTTTTATTTTTTATTTTTTTATAGATAATGCGCCTAGTAAACTTTTTAACGTGACCGGCGACGTTGGTGCGACACGCCCTCCGGCTCCACACGAATGCTTTTGGCCGGAGCAATGAACCAGTGAGGCCACAACATGGGGGACCTCATCCCCTAGCAAGAACACTTCAAACCCACGAGCTCGTTGCCCCAGCGAAGGTGTAAAGCTTGCGAGCTCATTGGCCCAGCGGGGGTTTGAACTCTGGTGGCCACCACTACAACCAAGTGACTTAACCACCGAACCACGCCCTTATCGGCTAGGGGACAAATGTTATGGCACATGACACACTTGGTTTTTCATTGGAGACATCCTTTGGACTTGCACTAATGAGTGAGCATCCATTCATGGAAGAAGAAGAGGTTAGGACTGATTTTCTATGTAATAGCAGTCCCCTACCTTCACAATATCATGACATGGCAGCCAAAGGGATAGAGGTCTGATTCAGATTGGAGGCAAGTGATTTTCAGTTAGAACCACTTTTTGGATCTGCACTTGTAGGAGAACATGAAGCCAAGGAAGAGGACGAGATTCAGGAGCTAGAGGATAGCATGATAAGAATTGATAGCAGGTTTGATTTTCTGATTCATGACAGCAGTCCTATTCCTTCATTCATAACAGCCACTTTGCATGAAGAGAATGAGGTAGAAGACTCTCCCAAGATTGACACTTGTGATTTGGGTGTAAAATATAAGGGAGGTATTGAAGACTCAGGCCACAAGAAGTTTGAGGTTGTTCACCATACCTTGGATGATGTCAAGAGAACCCAAGACTTGTGTGACGGTTGGCTAAAAAGAGCAAAGGAGGCTAAGATGTTGGCGGCCCAAGCAAATCAACACTTGCAAGAGGTCAAGGAACGTTGTAACCAGCTAGATCAAGCAAAGAGGCAAAGGGAGTCTGTAATGTCCCGTTCTAGGTTTTTGAAGCAAATTTCTGAATCTTGCAATTTCAAATGGAAACCATAGGAATGAAATCTGAATTTATTCTTTTGGATCTAAATGCACACTTATATCATCCATATTTCATGGCAATTACATCATAGACATCAATGCAAGTTATACAATCAAACCCTAGTTGGATTACACAATGAATTACACACTAGGTTGATTGCAATTGATGATCAAATCAAATCAACTCTGCTGTTATAGAAATCAGATTGACTACTTGCAACAATACATCAATTTATAGCTCTATGATAGCCAAAATTACAATAGTATGATCTGTTGTTACAAATCAGAGATAGATAATTGTTTCTACATACCAAATGAACGCCAAATGAATGACAAGACTGCCGAACCTCTGCTAATTCAGGTCTGTTATCATGAATGATTTCAAGTGATGATGAATGGTTGATGCAACCATCCTACAATACTGATCACTGGAGTGCTAGGGCAGATCACTGTTATAATGATAACCAATGATGAATTCTGAGTGCTGATCGCTGTCCCAGTTACAAATCTGCTACAGATCGGTCCTCAATGATTGATGTTGATGATGCCATAGTCTTCAATTGTTGCCAAACACTAGGTGAGTTCCCTAGAATGCTATCGCTACCTAGGGTAATGCAAATTGGCTCCAAGAATATCAATGACAGCAGCTAGAAGCAGTTTGCTCAGGTCTGAACTAAATTCGCTGATGTAGTTCTTCAATGTGTGGCGAAATAGCATGCAACAATGACCTCCTAAAATCGGTGCTCAGCTAGCAAGATGTCCTCCTAAATCAGCGCTCAATGAGCGATATGATCTTCAAGGTCTTGATCAAAGTTTTCATTGATATGCAATGGTCTTCAATCTATCAACAATCCTTCCACAAAGATCTTCAATGAAAGCTCCAACAATGGTCTCCGACCAAATATTCAAATAATGAATCGATGAAGCTCAAACAACTCTTCGAATCTCCAATGAAGTGCAAATGTGAACTCTGTATGAATCCACCTCTAAGATGTGATTGGATTTTCGTCCAACACACCAACTCCACAAGTGTTTTCATCCTTGGAAGATCAAGCAATGCAATTATCAAGCATAAATGCAAAAGTTGCCAAAATGTCCGTGATGCCGAAATGAGACTCGAAAGCCTTCTTTTATACTTGAATCTTCGATGAGGCCAACAATTCAAATTAAATATTTGAATTTCACTTTTCCCTCCTTGTTAGTTTGCAACCAATTTTGTTATTTTATTTCTCCAAGAAGGGCACCCAAAAGCATTTATTATTTTATTAGTTTTTCGGATTTCTTCCTCCAAGGTTGAGCGCCCAAATTAATAAAATAATATTATTTTATTAATTAATTCCTCTCCCAATGTTGAGCACCTAATTCCAAGAATTTATTTATTTTCTCCATCTCCAAAGTGAGCGCTCAATTTAAATAATATTAAATATAATATTATTAAATTTTTTTAATATTTTCTCCTTTCTTGGCCCTAGAATTAAATAATAATAAAATATTATTATTTAATTATTTTTCCTCTGATAATTAATGCAAATTGCATTAATTCATTTTTCCATCCTCGCCAATGTAATTAGTTGAGCCAACGTTCCATTCTCCAAGCCTCTGAACAACATTATCTTTTCCAAGCCTTGGCTCAACTAGAATATTCCCTTGTTTTGATGAATTAGCCTACGGGAATGATGATAGGCTAACTCCCTTCTCTGTTTGGTGATCATGCCGGAAATGGAGACATTATAGTCCTCCCTTCCCGAGAGTGCTTGCCCTCAAGCAATGGCAAACCTACATCTTGCAAAATACCATCAAATGACAAGTATCTCATCCAACCAAATGCACTGTGATCATGCAAAACCTCAACCTGTGGCTGTAACTCCCAAGAGGAATATGAAGAATGTCTTGCAAGGTGAGCTCCTATGGTGAAAGTTGTACGTGCTCGAATTCAACTCGGCTCCATCGTCCAAAAGATGCAATGCTCTCAATCACAAACACCAAAATCTCCAAGCCTCCAGAAGCTCCATCCTCAATGAGTGCCAAGTCCATCAAAGACCAAACACCATGCCAAACCCAAGCCCTAAAGAAAACCATGCATGTCAACATGTGATGAAGAATGTGAACTCTGAAACACAACCACATGTCTTCAAGCTCCCGCTGCTCTGCACTGTCAAGATCAACTCCAACGCTTCGTGAGTTGTGAAACAACTCATCAAGATCCCAATGAAGTGATGTGTCAATCATGCCACCACTTGGATCCCAAATCACCATGCCATCACATCCGTCAAAGAAGAAGAGATGGAAACATCTCAAGGTGTTACAATCCCAAAACCATTCTCCAACTTCTGTAGCTCTGCCATGGATGTGAAGAATACCCAACATAGGTGCAAGAAAGTGTATAACCGCTTCTCCTAGGTTGCTGATGTAGAACAGAACAACAACCTCAGGACTAAAAATCAAACCTATGTGGATGCCGGTAACACTACCACAGTCATAGGATGATAGAGTACCAACCCTATGCCTGCCATGTGCCGAAGTAGGGTTTGAACCAAAATTTTGAATTCTCCCAATCTCACAATAAAACTCTATGACAGAAATCTGATTTCTACTTGCACATTTATATTATGGCTATGCCAATCATATATCATGAATTAACAAATACAATTTTGACAATGGAACAAATAGATAGTGGTGGCCTTCAATGAATGTGAATTATAACATGAAATGCTTCTTACAACATAATCAGATCTTGCTGTTACAAAATTCAGACTTTCAATTCTTCAATTACATCAACAATTCACAGTTTTATTATAGCCAAATGACATGTATCTGATGATGTATCTGATGCTGTTACAGAACAGAGATATTACATACCAATGAAAAATGTATTGGCACTCAAACAACAGATCGCACCCAAACACAGATGGTCGTGGCTTCTCCAAGAAGGTTCGTTGATGCAAGCATGAGTCGTAGTATGTTGTGGCTGCCACAGAGATATCTCCAATTACTGTTCGCTGCCTTGTTTGATTAAACTCCTCCAAATCGCTAGCTTTAGTGTAGGTTCGCTGTCTTGAATGTGCAGATCGCTGCTCCTCAATAGTGAATGTTGCTGCTCCTCAATAGTGAATGTTGCTGTGCCAAAACTCTAGCGATTTCCTTGAATGTAATCACTGCCTATGAAATGCAATCGACCTCCAAATGACAAGGATGGCGGATGGTGCAGAAGCCCGCTCAGATCTGATCTAAAATCGCTGCTACAATGCCTTCAATATGTGGCGCTAGACCTCCTAAACAACTGGCACTTAGCTAGCAGTGCAAATCGACGCTCATGATAGATATAAAAGTCTTCAATGATATGCAACAATCCTCAATGTCTTCAATTTGATCAATTCTTCAACAAAATGCAATGAAAGATCTTCAATGAAATCTCTACTAAGGTCTCCGACCAAATTTGAATGATGAATCCATGAAGCTCAAACAAGTATCCAATGAAGTGCAAATGCGATCTCCATATGAATCCGCCTCCAAGATGAGATTGGGTTTTCATCCAACACACCACAAGGGTTTTCGTCCTTGGAAGAGCAAGCAAAGCAATTGCAAGAATGAATGTGAAAGTTGTCAAAGATTCGTCATGATGAAATGAGCTCCTTGAACCTTCTTTTATACTTGGATCTTCCTTTCTTTTTGTTGTAGCCGACAAATTCAAATTAAAGATTTGAATTACCTTTCCCTCCAAGGTCGGCCAACATTCCAATATTTTATTATTTCTTTCTCCAAGAAGGGCGCACAAAATAATAATATTATTTTATTATTATTTGTTGAATTTATTCCTCCAAGATGAGCGCTCCACTAGGCAAGTCAATATTTTATTATTTTTTCGAATATTTCCGTCTTCTCCATGTGGCGCCAAAGTCCAAAGATATTACTTTATATATATTTTTTATTTTTTTAATCTCTTGAAGAGAGCGCTCAAATTGAATAATATTAAAATAATATTATTTAATTTAATTTTATATTTTTCTTCTCTTTGGCGCTATAATTAAATAATAACAAAATATTATTATTTAATTGCCTTTGTTTGATAATTAATGCAAAATTGCATTAATTCATTTTCCATCTTGGCCAAAATATTCCCTTGCTCTAATGGGTTAGTGTACGGGAATGAGGATAGGCTAACTCAGTCTCCTGCTGGGTGATCATGTCAGAAATGGGGACATGTCAATGCCACCTTCCGATGATGAGAAGAAGATGCAACTCTCCTCCAAACTCTCGAACAACCACTGTCCTCAAGAAATTCATACCCCATGGAATAGTACGACCAACTCCTATAAATGTACGAAGCAGTACTCCATAAGCTAGAGCTGAAGCATCGATACCATCATGCTCAATTCCAAACCCTACATCATAGTCCATTTGCAACACAAACATTAGTGACTCAATTTCAATCGCCATTGTAATGCTTCCATACCTAATGTCATAGTTCTGCTGCAATTCCATTCTCCCAAGCGCATGTCAACAAAAGGCAAGTGTCACCATCAAAAATATCTAAAATAGGGCAGTTGCCAACTCTACCAAAGAGTCATCAACAAACTCTCCAAGTGCTCCATGAATGATCAATGACCGAAACAAATCTACCTCATCCATATCTCTATTTGCACTAGTGGCTGACATTGTTCCTCCAACAGTTACCAACATAGAAGAACTCTGAAATGTGCTTAAAATCTCCCTCCAATCCACTTGCAAAAATTCAAGTGAACTCATGGGATGATTGTAACAAGAAATGACCTTCCATGGTATGTTTCTTCCATCATTGTCGGTCACCAATAACCCACAAAGATGATTCTTTGCATAGATACTTATCCCAAAAGAAATTCCACCATGCTAAAGTTGCGCTACTCTGATCCTCATGTGAACTTCAACACCAATAATCTCTACCCCATCAAACACAACACCAAAATAGTACTCCATTTCTTGTAGTAAACCCACAAAGTCAAATATCACCTATGATGATCCCATCCAATCAGGTTCACTGTAATGTGCCGCACCTGTTGGTTCTTTGTTTAATCTTAATAATGTTATTTTATTAACTTTTTTGTGATCTTTCAGACCTAGATGGAGATGCAGAAGGGGTTTGTTTTGCATGTGTTTGTTTTTCCCAGATACAATAGTAAATGAAGCATGCAAATGAAACCCAAAAAAAGTACAATAGATATGAATAAAACATCAACAACCCAAATCATGAAATGGCTCCAAATGAATTATAGTTGCATACCCATTTTTAAATTCAAAAGAAGGCTCATATAATGAGTGTTTGATGACTCAAAGAGCCATGTCCAGCTGTTGCTATTGTACGGCCTGGCACAATGAATGCTACAGCAGAAAACCACAAAATACTCCTCCAAACAGCTATTGTAATACAAGCAATCTTGTCACGGCTGCTGATAACACTAGGCGTCCATTATAGAGGTAAAATATTGCATCTAAATGCCTCTAGAGATCACTACAGAAAGGTACGGCCTAGCTGAAGAATGTACGGCCAACATGTGATGTAGAGAAATCTCCAAAACCTCCAAAAATTTGTCCAACTGTGTATCCTCAATACTTGCTCACAAAATCTGCAATAAATATGAACATGATCTCCTCAAACCATCACCAAAATGAATTCCATTGAAGCACAACTGCAAATATTGGATGTATTTGCCTCCATAGCGCCCTTGCATGGTATTGCACACCTGCGGAATGCTGTCACTGTAGGAAGTTTTCATTTCCAATAGCCCTTGGGTTCAAATCCCTTCAAAACCCTCCAAAACTCTTGCAGAACAAAAACCAAGCAAATGTCAATATCAATGCATAAAGCCAAATGAAGCTCTTTTTCACCTTTTATTTCCCCAAGAGGGTCGATGCCTATTTGGGAGAGAAATATTTTATTTTAAAACACTTTATAATCCCCTAAGGTGGCTGCCCAACTTCACTTTAGTGACTTTTTAATATTACTCCATTTATGACACTTAACTTCAATATTTTCCAAAGTCCCCATTAAATAATTTTATTAATCTTTGGACTTTAAAACGAAAGCCCAATTGTGCATAGAATCCAATGATCTAGAGATCGTTGGAAAGGTCTCGTCGAGTTGCATCAACTCCAACACTGAAAATCCCAAAACGACACAAAACCTAATTTGCTAAAAATAGCAAATCCAGCCCAAAGCAAACAAGCCACCTCTAGAAAGTGCCAACTGGAGACCAAACTGAACTCAAGCCAACATCCACTCAACTAATCCACTCATCCAAGTCACTGCCAACCATGGTTCCCTAACCAGGCTAGTTAGTCTACGAGAACTCGATAATAGACTAACTCTGAATAGATTAGTCTACGGGAACACAGTAATAGACTAACTCTGAATAGAGAAAGGGGACATTACAGTCTGCCCCCCTCCGCCCCAATATTGCTTGCCTCAAGCAATCTCAAATCAGGATGCGATAAAATCTGCTCGCTCTCCCAAGTAGCATCCTCAACTGGCAGGTTTTTCCATTTGACTAGATATTCTCTGATAACCCTCCTCCGCAAAGTTCATTCTCTGGTATCAATGATGGCCTCAAGTACTTAGATCAACTTCCCCTCTTCATCAAGAGGAGGTAACTCTGCAGAAGGAACTACATTGTGTCCTAATGCCTTCTTGAGGTGAGACACATGGAATACAATATGTACCCTGCTACCTGCCGGTAACTCAAACTCATAAGCGACTTCTCTAACCTTCTTGGAGATCCTAAAAGGCCCGTAGTATCGTGGCTTAAGCTTCTCTGCAACACTCTTCTTGAGAGTGGATTGTCTGTAGGGTTGCAGCATCAAATACACCATGTCACCAACCTCAAAAGAGTGCTCAGTCCTGTGTTGATCTGCATATTGCTTCTGCTGGTTCTACGCCTTTTGAATGTTTTCCCTCAAAGACCTCAAAATATCCCGACTCTCCTGCAGAAGGTCTTTGGCCTTAGGTACTATGCTATCACCAAGTAACAAATCAACAAAGCTCAGTGCCTCGTACCTGTATAGTGCCATGAACGATGACATCTGATGGACATGTGATAAGTGGTGTTATAACAGTTTTCACCCATGTGTAGCCACTTTACCCATGCCTTTTGCTGCCCTGCTATATAATTTCGGAGGTATCCTTCCACCCACCATTTATTGACTATTTCCATCTATCCATCAGTTTGTGGGTGGTAGCTAGTGCTGGGGGTGAGCTATGTCCCAGTCAACCTCTCTAAAAAACAATTCTGCAACCTGAGCTGCAGTGAAGGTGGTCGGAATAACAAAGAAATGTGCAAACTTCGTCAGCCTATCCACCACCACAAAGATGCAGTCCCGGCCTTGGACATTGGGCAAACCCGTGATAAAGTCCATCGAGATAATATCCCATTTCCTCTCGGGTATGGGTAGGGGCTGCAATAAACCACTTGGAAAAGAGTGCTCCTGTTTGTTCTACTAACATGTCGGGCACTCCCTCACATACTCAACACTTCGGTTTTGAGGCCCTTCCAAGTGAAACACTCTCTCACTTGCCTGTATGTTTTTAAATAGCTAGGATGATAAGCCATAGGCAAATCGTGGAAAGCTCTCAAAACCCTCTGCTTCATCTTTGAACCTGGCACTAGAAGAATCCTGCCCTTGTAAATGATCAAGTCATTTACCACTGAATATCTGACATCTCTGATAGTACCATCTATGATCCCAGAAGCCCATTTGTCTTTTGCATAGTCTGCAGATATCAACTCTCTCCAGTCCTCTGCAATCTCACCCAGTGCACACAAATGAGGTCTCCTGGACAATGTGTTAGCAACTATATTTTTCTTTCCTTTGACATAGACAATGTCAAAGTCATAGGCTTGCAGTTTACTGACCCACTTCTACTGCCTATCATTAAGATCCTTCTGTCCAAGGAAATGCTTCAGGTTGTTATGATCTATTTTAACCACAAACTTACTCCCTACTAGGTACTACTTGAACTTAGCCAAAGCATGCACGATGGCTAACATCTCCTTGTCATAAATATTGTAGCTCTTCTCTACACCCCTCAACTTCCTACTCTCGAATGCGATGGGGTGTTTATCATGCATCAAAACCGCACCAACGCCTTCTCCTGAGGCATCACACTGAAGCTCAAAAGACCTGTTGAAATCTGGAATGGCCAACACAGGACAGGTACTCATCAACTCCTTAAATCTGTCAAACCATGCTAAGCACCACTAGACCAACCAAATGCATCCTTCCGAGTCAAATCCGTAAGGGGGGCAACTGACCGTGAAAAAACCCTCACAAAGCGATGGTAGTACCCACATAAACCAAGGAATCCCTTAAGCTGAGAGAGATTCTTTGGTGGTGGCCAGTCAATAATCGACTCAATCTTCTCTGGATCTACTTTAACACTACCAGCACTGATGATGTGACCTAAGTATAACAACTCGATCATCCCAAACTCACACTTCAACATCTTGGCGTATAATGACTCACGCTCAAGTATGCTCAAAACAATGTCTATGTGCTTCAAGTGTTCCTCCCATGTACTGCTGTATATAAGTATGTCATCAAAAAATATGAGCACAAACCTCTGCAATTGCTCTCTGAATACCCTATTCATACAAGATTGGAAAATGGTTGGTGTATGGTCAAACCAAAAGGCATGACCAAAAACTCGAAATGCCCATAATGGCATCTGAATGTTGTCTTCTCAACGTCCTCCTCCCTGACCCGTATCTAATGATAACCGGATCTCAAATCAATCTTTGAGAAGTAAAATGCTTCATGCAATTCATCTATGAGCTCGTCAATACGAGGAATGGGGTACCTGTTTTTGATAGTCTTTTTATTCAGTCCCCTGTAATCAATACACATCCTGAGCGTCCCATCCTTCTTCTTTACCAGAACAACAGAAGAAGAGATTGGACTCTTGCTCGGCCTAATGTGCCCCATTTCGAGAAGCTCCTTAATAGCCTTCTCGATCTCGTCCTTGTACCGTTTTCGATGCCTGTACGGTGTAGTAATAACGGGTTTGGCACCCTCTTTGAGCTCAATGACATGCTCAATTCCCCTACCAAGGTGTCTACCTGGTGGTATATCACTAAACACTTTGGTGTGTTTAGTATATAGAGCCTGAATGTCTAGAGGATACTCATGCTTCTGTTGCTCTGTAACCGTTGGCATCGCCATCACCTCTACTGCCCACTGAACCTGATCATGACGTATCACCCTCTCCATCCTCTTAAGTGACACCACTCTCAAACCACCATCTGACAATCCTATGAGCACATGTCTCTTCCCGTTCACCTCAAACTTCATTTCCATTGTACGCAAGTTGAGGGTGAACTCCCCAATGTCATGAAGCCATCTCATGCCCAACACATCAATCTCATCCATGCTAAGTTCTAACCACATAAAAATCCGTCTAGCAAATGTAATCACTCAACTGAATGGTTAGGTTGGGTATCCTCCTGTTACATGTGAGAACAAATCCATCTGCAACTCTCACCTTAAATCCCTCGAACTCTTTTGTTTTGAGTCCTCTCTTTGCAACCAAGCCCTCGTCTATAAAATTATGAGTAGCACCAGTGTCCAATAGGGTGATCACTCTACCCATCAAGAACTCTAATCCTGAATGATCCCTCTCTCTGAATGCTGGTGAGGTGTGCTGTGGGCAGATCAATTTGTTCTTCCTTATCTAATGCCTTAGATGACCCATCTGAACCTAAATCATTGGCTTCTGATTGCTGATCCGAATGATGTTCTAACTCCGCTAACTCATCGGCAGAAAAGTACTCCAATTGTTTTGCTTTCCCTTGGGAAGCACACTTGTGCTTAGGATCCCATGGCTCTCGGCAATGAAAACACAGTTTCTTCCTCATAAGGTCATAAGCTAATCATTATCCAACCTAGGAGAACTCTTGTGTTGTCCAAGTTCCTTCTGAAAATGTCTTATGTCCTTATCTTTCTTGTGAATGAACCCCTTAGATTGAAATTTGCTTCTCCATGCGGAGGATTCCATATCACGTGCCTTCTTCATGGCCTTCTAAAGAGTAGGTGGATCAAGGCCCTTTATCCATCCTCGCAAGGGATCGAATAGCCCATCAATGAAAAGGATCATCAGCCTATGCTCTGAAATATCAAAGACCATAACAGATAACTCCTGAAACTCTATGATGTATGAATCAGCTGAGCCCACTTGTTTGAGTTGGGCTAACTCCTTGAATTGCAACTCTGCATCCTTCTTATCAAATCGGTCAATCAATTTGGTAGTGAACTCAACATACAAAGTGATCTGATCATGGCCCAAAGTGGTCTTACCATTACTCCACCATTTGTGAGTGTTGCCCTCTAAGTGTAAAGCTGCATATGTGATTGCATCAGCTTTAGGCATAGGGCTGATCTGTAAATAACTATCCAGTTTCTGAACCCACGCTCTAGCAGTGCTTTTGTCTGAACCGTCAAAGTAAGGCAAAGTCATCTTACTGAATTTCTTCTAAAGCTCCTGATTGTGCTACCTATCACCCCTATTGGATCGGTGTTTCATCCTTAGATCAGAATACTCCTTGAAAGTCATCTCAGCACGGAACTCCTCACTGGAAGCCTGCCAATCCCTCAAAATCACATCCTAGAACTCTACCTGTGTAGGCTCCTGTTCGGGTTTGTTCCTAGGTGCAAAAATAGGTATACCGGGTCTATCACCAGCTGTATACTATGTAGCTCCCCTATTATTGATTGATGCTCCTCCCTCATTATCCCTATCTCTATGCCTATATCCAATGTTCCTATTGCCACCAATGTTATTTTTGTTCCTGTCATTTTGATTATTATTATTGTTATTGATATTGTTCCCAACATTACCAGGTATCAAACGAGCAAGGATATGTGTCAGTTCTATTTGTGACCTATCCATCCTCTCGAACATTTCACGCTGCCCTCTAGCTAAGTCATTTAATGCATGTAACATGCTGGTCATATCTGCTCTCCCTCCATCATACTGGTCTCTACTAGACCCACCCTCACGATCACCCCTATTTTCTGTAATGGGTTCTTCACTGTAAATCTCTACCAGTTGTTCCTCAGCTGCTACCACAACTATGTCTGTATCTGCAAAGGGATTTATGTGGGGAACCTCAATATCTCACTATGACCTATTTTGTCTGAGATAATATTGATGTGTACCAGGCTGCATGTCTCAATTCATCTTCTGCATATCTATGTCTAACCTCACAGGATGGCAAGAAGAGTTGTGCTTTGATACCACTATAATGTGCCACACTTGTTGGTTCTTTGTTTAATCTTAATGTTATTTTATTAATTTTTTTGTGATCTTTCAAAACTGGACGGAGATGCAAAAGGGGTTTGTTTTGCATGTGTTTGTTTTTGCCATATACAATAGAAAATGAAGCATACAAATGAAACCCAGAAAAAGTACAATAGATATGAATAAAATATCAACAACCCAGATCATGAAATGGCTCCAAATGAATTATAGTTGCATATCCATTTGCATTTTTGCAACTTGACAAGTCTGTTGTACATGAGCCAGCTACATGCACATGAGAAATTCGCTCCAAATCATCAAACAGCAAGGATCTTCCATAAACAATAAATAGATTTGAGAAATAGAACCCAAGGCAGCCATTTTACATTCAAAAGAAGGCTCAAATAATGGGCGTTTGATGCCTCAAAGACCCACGTCCAGCTGTTGCTGTTGTACGGCCTGGCACAATGAATGCTACAACAGAAAACCACAAAATACTCCTCCAAATAGCTACTGTAATACAAGAAATCTTGTCATGGCTGCTGATAATACTAGGCGTCCATTATAGAGGTAAAATATTGCATCTAAATGCCTCTGGAGATCACTGCAGAAAGGTAAGGCCTAGCTAAAGAATGTATGGCCAGCATGTGATGCAGAGAAATCTCCAAAACCTCCAAAAATTTGTCCAACTTTGTATCCTCAATACTTGCTCACAAAATCTGCAATAAATATGAACATGATCTCAAACCATCACCAAAATGAATTCCATTGAAGCACAACTGCAAATATTGGATGTATTTGCCTCCATAGCACCCTTGGATGGTATTGCACACCTGCGGAATGCTGTCACTGTAGGAAGTTTTCGTTGCCAACAGCTCTTGGGTTCAAATCCCTTCAAAACCCTCCAAAACTCTTGCAGAGCAAAAACCAAGCAAATATCAATATCAATGCATAAAGCCAAATGAAACTCTTTTTCACCTTTTATTTTCCCAAGAGGGTCGATGCCTATTTGGGAGGGAAATATTTTATTTTAAAACACTATATAATCCCCTAAGGTGGCTGCCCAACTTCACTTAAGTGACTTTTTAATATTACTCCATTTATGTCACTTAACTTTAATATTTTCCAAAGTCCCCATTAAATAATTTTATTAATCTCCAGACTTTATAACGAAATCCCAATTGTGCACAAAATCCAATGATCTAGAGACCATTGGAAAGGTCTCGTCGAGACGCATCAACTCCATTGAAAATCCCAAAACAACACAAACCCTAATTTGCTAAAAATAGCAAATCCGGCCCAAAGCAAACAAACCACCTCTAGAAAGTGCCAACTGGAGACCAAACTGAACCCAAGCCAACATCCACTCAACTAATCAACTCATCCAAGTCACTGCCAACCATGGTTCCCTAACCAAGCTAGTTAGTCTACGGGAACTCGATAATGGACTAACTCTGAATAGAGAAAGGGGACATGACATTCACTACAAGAAACAAATCATCAACCAATTCAACATGTTCCACCTCATAGTTACACACTGCATCTAGATCCTGTATCTCTCCTGTATTATTAGAATCAAGATGTGCTCCATTATCCAACTCAAAGAGTGGATTATCAAAATTTGTTTCAGGATCCATCTCAAACAACGGGTTATCAACAAATGAATATTGTCATTATCCTCATATTCAATCCAATCTCCCTACTGATCAATATATGCTAGATCAAACTCTTCTTGAATGTTGTCAAGTTCTTCAATCACCTGTTTGATTTCTTCGACCAATTTCTCATTATCTTCCTTCCTGAATTGTTCGACTACATAGAGCTGATCTTTTGTTTCTTCAAGAGCCATCTGCGTATTTTTCAAGGCCTCCTTAGTATGCCTAAGCTCCAAGGTGAGCTTATTAACTACATCCTCCTTTCTTTTCAACACATTAGCATACACTCCAGCAATCTTGAAGATATGACGCCTGTCTGAAAGTAAATGAAAGAAATTTGATTTCATCGGTACCACAGCTTCTTTGATTGTCTATAAATCTGCAAAAGGAAGTACATCATTTGTGCCCTTCTGTCGTCTCTCCATCCGAGCCTTCTAGTAGAGATCTTCAATGATCTTGTGTGTGTCATCATAGTGTACTAACGCTGCAACAATCATGTCTTATGTAACCTTCAGCTGATTCCTTCAAACTACCAGTCTCTAAATCATCATCTTGGAATGCATTTTCTGATTGGTCCACATGCATCTCCAATTCAGCTTCCTTCATGGCCTCTTCTTCATAATACCCATGTGTAAAAATTAGACCATCATACTCCAAAGGGTCACCACCAAATTAGTGGGTAGAATCCTCTACAACATGATCTTCTACAATGGTTGATCCAAAGAAAGTGTGCACCGCTATATCTTCCTTAACCACCAATTGATCCTCCATGTCTTGCAATGTCCAATCAGTTCTATCCAATTTACTTTGTTCGCCACATACTGATATTTCTGAATAGGCATGAGTAACAACTAACTTAAGGACACCCAAACCACAATTTGATTCCTTGCCAAAATGATGTGAAGGTGATGAAGCAATGCTCGGCTCAATTGATGAAACATCATTCAAGCCCATATCCTCATGTAGCATGGCTGGTTTGTCAAACTCCATGGCGGTACCTTCTTCAATCTTCATGTACTCTTCATTCGTAACTTCAATAGGTATCTCTCCTTCAATCTTGTATTTGTCTTTAAATGTCATGTGCTCTTCATCAAATGCCTCTTTGTCAATCTTGTAGTTATCTTGAGGTGACATGTGCTCTCCATGTGTGGCCTCGATAGATAAATCTTCGTCAATCTTGTAGTCACATTGAAATGTCATGTGTCCCTCACTTGTGGCTTCAATATGTAACTCTTCTTCAATTGTGTCAATATCTTCTTTAGGGCTGCATGTTGATTGCTGATTGTTGTCCTTCTTATGCAAATCACAATCAAATGAATCTTCTTCCTCCACATGCTTCTTATTAACCAACAAGGGTTTCAGCTTCTTCTCACATCGAACAATCACCCATTCTGCTAAGTTCCCTTTGACAGGGTCACCCTTTTTCATGTTAGCCAAAAGAATAGATAGAAGTGATTGTGGCATGACATCACTTTCTTCAATAATCAAACCCATGAGGGCGTACATGGATGCAACAACATCCCCACCATGTTGTTTTTCTGACCACGGCAAAGAAATGGAGAAACATTATGTTGATCAATTTATTCAATCCCAAATCCAACATGATAGTATGCAATCTGACCTTTGCAAAAGTTTCAAGTATAGCAACCCTTCTAAAGAAGTGAGTACATGTGATATCATCAAGATCTTGAAAACTATCCACCATCAACTGAAATGCCTCTTTCAATGTGTTATCATTGTAAGGAGCTTCAGGGGTCGAAATCCGCATGATTTCGCTGAGACATGAAGCAACAAGAAGTCTCACATCCCTAACATTGTGTCTTAACAATCTTTGCTTACCCAAAGAAGATATTGCAGGAGTCAAAGCTACTCGCATTTCCATAAAAGATGATTGATCCAACATGTGAAGACATTCCTCTACTTCCTCCAAAGTGCTGAGAAGTGCATCTTTTGATTGGGATAGATTTTCAAGTCTACTACCTACTCTAAGAAGCTTCTATCTCACAGCTTCACTTGTAGATGTGGATGAACCAATATAGTGCCTAGATTGTCTTGAAAGGCATCCTTCTCCTTTAATTCTAGGCCTTGATGTATCCTTTCTATGCTCCATATACAAACTGAAGTTTATACGTTTTTTGATGTTGCTCGGAAGTGCATCATACTCATCACATATGGTAGCCAACTCATCTGCTAATAACGACACAACCTTGGAACCCATGATTCACAACTCCCGACTAGGTCAATCTTTTCACACATAACATGCTAGATAAGACCGAGTCAAATCTCAACCCAATATAGGTGGATCTAACTTCAAATCTTATGCTCAAGAATGCTATTGGAATAAGACTCGACTTTCATCAATACCCAAATACCCTCCAGGCTGGTAGGATCCAAGCTCTGATACCACTATAATGTCCCGTTCTAGGTTTTTGAAGCAAATTTCTGAATCTTGCAATTTCAAATGGAAACTATAGGACTGAAATCTGAATTTATTCTTTTGGATCTAAATACACACTTATATCATCCAAATTTCATGGCAATTACATCATAGACATCAATGCAAGTTATACAATCAAACCCTAGTTGGATTACACAATGAATTACACACTAGGTTGATTGTAATTGATGATCAAATCAAATGAACTCTGCTGTTATAGAAATCAGATTGACTACTTGCAGCAACACATCAATTTATGGCTCTATGATAGCTAAAATTACAATAGTATGATCTGTTGTTACAAATCAGAGATAGATAATTGTTTCTACATACCAAATAGACGCCAAATGAATGACAAGACCGCCGAACTTCTGCTAATTCAGGTCTGCTATCATGAATGATTTCAAGTGATGACGAATGGCTGATGCAACCACCCTACAATGCTGATTGCTGGAGTGCTAGGGCAGATCGCTGTTATAATGATAACCAATGATGAATTCTGAGTGCTGATCGCTGTCCCAGTTACAAATCTGCTACAGATCGGTCCTCAATGATTGATGTTGACGATGCCACAATCTTCAATTGTTGCCAAACACTAGGCAAGTTCCCTAGAATGCTATCGCTACCTAGGGTAATGCAAATCGGCTCCAAGAATATCAATGGCAGCGGCTAGAAGCAGTTCGCTCAGGTCTGAACTAAATTCGCTGACGTAGTTCTTCAATGTGTGGCGAAATAGCATGCAACAATGACCTCCTAAAATCGGCGCTCAGCTAGCAAGATGTCCTCCTTCTAAATCGGCGCTCAATGAGTGATATGATCTTCAAGGTCTTGATCAAAGTCTTCATTGATATGCAATGGTCTTCAATCTATCAACAATCCTTCCACAAAGATCTTCAATGAAAGCTCCAACAATGGTCTGCAACCAAATATTTGAATGATGAATCGACGAAGCTCAAACAACTCTTCGAATCTCCAATGAAATGCAAATGTGAACTCCGTATGAATCCACCTCCAAGATGTGATTGGGTTTTCGCCCTACACACCAATTCCACAAGGGTTTTTGTCCTTGGAAGATCAAGCAATGCAATTGCCAAGCATAAATGCGAAAATTGCCAAAATGTTCGTGATGCCAAAATGAGGCTCCTCCAAAGCCTTCTTTTATACTTGAGTCTTCGATGAGGCCAACAATTCAAATTAAAGATTTGAATTTCACTTTTCCCTCCTTGTCGGCTTGCAACCAATTTTATCATTTTATTTCTCCAAGAAGGGTGCCCCAAAGCAAATATTATTTTATTATTTTTTTGGATTTCTTCCTCCAAGGTTGAGTGCCCAAATTAATAAAATAATATTATTTTATTAATTAATTCCTCTCCCAATGTTGAGCGCCTAATTCCAAGAATTTATTTATTTTCTCCATCTCCAAAGTGAGTGCTCAATTTAAATAATATTAAATATAATATTATTTAATTTATTTTTTTTATATTTTCTCCTTTCTTGGCGCTAGAATTAAATAATAATAAAATATTATTATTTAATTATTTTTCCTATGATAATCAATGTGAAATTGCATTAATTCATTTTTTCATCCTCGCCAATGTAATTAGTTGAGCCAACGTTCCATTCTCCAAGCCTCTGAACAACATTATCTTTTCTAAGCCTTAGCTCAACCAAAATATTCCCTTGTTTAGATGAATTAGCCTACGGGAAGAATGATGATAGGCGAACTCCGTTCTTTGTTTGGTGATCATGCTGGAAATGGGGACATTGCAGAGTCACACCTTAGATATCTATTTCTTCTAAGGGAAGAATGCGTAGTGGTGGAGCTCACAAAGGAGAAGTCCCTTGAGGAGAGCAAGCAAGAGAGGTACGCATATTTGAATGAAGACACTGTGGAAAGGTATGATAGCTGTTCTGATTTTCTGATTTGGAACAACGGTCTTTGGGATTTGCATAATCCTATTAATGAGGATGACAATAAGAAGATTTCTTCTATTGTTGGCACTCAATTGGGAGACAAACATGAGGTAGGTCTTATTTGTGTGTCCAAGACACAAGAGGACCAAGTTAGTACAGCATGTCATGGTAGAGGCAAAGAAGATTCAAAACATTGAGGAATGAGCCGTGTATGGTGGCCAAGCAAGTGGAGCAATCAGGTTTGAGGTATGATTTAGAATTCTTTGTTTGTTCACAGAGCTTGCTTCACGGGTACTTGGTGTCACTTCTGTTGGACAGCCATTTGAATGGTCACATCATAGACTTGGATGGCATTATGGAGCATACACTTTGTGGATCAGCCATAAGTGTTATGACTACATGTGTAGATGGAGATATGGGTGTTGCAGATTTGGTTTGGTCTTTGATCATGCATGGAGCATTTGAGGAGTTTGATTGTGATGAATCTCATCTTGTTGATGACTCTCTGGTGGAGTATGTAGTTTCTCTATTTCAGAGATTTGTGATACGTGCCATGGAGATACTTGCATGTGATTGGCATACTTTGGGGATGCAGTTGGCTCATTAGCCTAGGTATGGAGGCATTTCTATGATTTGTGATCTTGAGGCAGTAATGTTTGCATTGCAACAGGACTATGGCGTTGGGCATAGAAGTGAGCATGTTTGCATTGGTGTTCCAGCCCTAGTTCGTAAGAATCTACTCCGTACATTGATAGGAGATGGTTGTTCTACCTTATGGAACATGGGTTTCTTGCATAACTTTTGGAGGACAGCGGCTGACCAAGAGTTTGGAGGAGAGTTGCATCATCTCCTCACCATTGGAGAGTGGCATAGGGTTGATACTCTATCATCCTATGACCCTAGCGGTATTAATTGCATCCACATGGGTCTGATTTTCAGTCATAAGGTTGTTGTTATGTTCTACATTAGCAACCTAAGAGGAGCGGTTATACACTTTCTTGCACCTGTGTTGGGTATTCTTCACATCCATGGGAGATCTATAGGAGTAGGGGATTGGTTTTGTGTTGTTAGCACTTTGGGATGCTTCCAATTCATGTTTGTCGGATGTGATGACAGGGTGATTTGGGATCCAAGTGGTGACGGCCTTGACACTTGGGATCTAGATGAGTTGCTTCACAACTCGCGGAGCGTGGATGATGATTTTGACATAATAGAGCAGCGGAATCTTGGAGACTTGTGGTTGTGTTTCAGAATTCACATTCTTCATCACTTGTTAACAGGCATGGTCTTCTTCAGGGCTTGGGTTTGGCATGGTGTTTGGTCCTTGTTAGACTTGGCACTCATTGAGGATGAAGCTTCTGGAGATTTAAAGGTTCTGGTGCTTGTCATTGAGAGCATGGCATTCTTCAGAGGATGGGGCCAAGTTGAGTTTGAGTGTGTATGGATTTCACTGCAAGAGCTAACTTTGCAAGGCATTCTTCATATTCTTCTTGGGAGTTGCAACCATAGGTTGAGGTTGTGTGTGATCATAGGGCAATTGGGTGGATGGAGATACATGTCATTTGACACTATCTCATAGGATGTTTGCTTGTTGTTGCTTGAGGACAAGCAATCTCGGGAAAGGACTGTAATGTTCCCTTTTTCAGAGCGTTCTCAAAAGGACATTGAGGCCAAATTTCACACCTCGGGAATTTTGGAGGGCATTTCGAATGTTGAGGAAGACTTGTCATATTTTTCTAATGTCCTTGATGCTTGTACTTTGAATAAAATAAATTATCTTCACCTGAGGTGAACCATTTTGGAGATAAGCAGAGCATGGATATTTGATGAAGTTGATAACATTGCTTGTCTTTCCACCTTGGAGAAAATAGACTTCAATAAAATAATAATATTGAAGATGAATAAAATGCAAAGAAACATTCCTTGGTATTGGGTCGGCCTAGAGAAGACAATGAGAATTAAAAACAAATCTTTAGTTTTTTTAAGTCCGCCCAAATGGATAAAGAGATTATTTATTGCAAGGTCGGCCAAGTCATGTGGAGGTCAGCCCAAAAATAGAGAGTAATTTCGAAATTCATGCCTATGTCGGCCCAAGATAATCAAGAAGTATGTCAGCCTAAACTATGATGTTGGTTGGCCCAACTCAGAGGAAATTTAAATTGAGTTTGAGTGCCAAACACATAAGTTACGTTGGCCTAGGTCAGCCAAAGGAAAAATAGCTTAAGTAAGTTGTCCTGGGAAAATAAAATTAAGGAATTCAAATCAAATTTTGAGCGCCAACATCACATGAAGTCGGCCATTTTGGGCTAGTCGGCCAGAAAAAGGAGAAAAGAAGAAAGCATGTATAAATATGGAGTGTTGGGCATCAATTCGATCATCTTTTGGCTTGTTAACTTTGCATTTGGTCTACAATTTATTTGTAATCTATTCCAAGGACGAAAACCCTTGTGAATAAGAGGTGTATTGGACGAAAACCCAACTACATCTTGGAGGTGGATTCATACGAAGTTCACACTTGCACTTCATTAGAGTCTTTGAAGAATCTTTGAGCTTTCATGCTACACCATTCCTTGCAGATTTGAGCTTGCATTATTGAAGATCTTTGATATCTTTGAAGAGCGCCAATTTTTGTTAGAAGTGTTCACTAGTTGTAGAAGATCTTGAGCGCCATAGTTAGAAGAAGGTTTGCAGCTGGTTTGTGAAGAGAACTTGAAAGAAGATAGCAGATTTGTGAATTGATATGACTGCAGACTTCATCCCTAGCCACCGCCCTTGATACTCCATACTTGGGTTGCATTTTCCTATCAATCGCTACCTTGAAGGAGGCCAATAGGCATGAGGGACATGTCATCATTTAGGAAGGGCGAACAATTCAGAAATTAGTCGGATCTGCAGTCAACATTGGTGGCCAGGATTGACGTAACTGAAAACTCCAAATTCGTCATCATAGAGGTAGCAGCTAGCACCATAGGAGGCAGCGATCAACCTTGGAGAGGAAACAGCAGCCATCCACATCATTGTTCATCACTTGAAGGCTCCTTTGCCAACAATCCACTATCATCTTGAAGGCCAATCTGATTGGAGGAGGTTCGCCTTCATTGTTTTATCAATTTGACATCATTCTTGGTATGTTGTAGAGCATCTTCATCTCTGATTTGTGTAGCAGAATTTGTGCATGCATTGTGGCCATGCTAGAGCCATTTATTTGATGTAATTGTGCATTTGAATGACTGAATTCATAACAGCAGAGGACTGATTTCTTTCGTCATCATTTTCTATCATCCTAGTGTGTAATTCAACTAGGATTTGTTGGTACAACTTGATATGTTATTTGTGATGCATTTGATATGATAAATTGGATGATATAAGTGTATATTGAGATCTGAAAATAAAATCAGATTCAATGCTAGAGTATGTAATTGGAAAAGTTTGAAAATTATGGTAATACCCTAGTTCGGGACATTACATGGTGTCTACTCGAGATGATGGAACTGTTATGAATTCGTCCTCCAAAGGTACACTCCAAGTCATGCAATGAACCTCTCACCAATCGGCACTCAATGTATAATGTCAAGGATCTACAATGATTTTCAAATGTAGCACGTCTAGCTGATGCAAAGTCTTCAATGAAGTGCTGAAATCCAAACCTGCAATGAAGATGTATCTTGAACGCTCAACAAACTCCAAGCTTCGCAATGAAGCCCAACTGTGAACTCCATCTGAATCTACCTCCAAGATGTGATTGGGTTTTCGTCCAACACACCACCTTCCACAAGGGTTTTCGTCCTTGGAAAGTCCCGCAATACAATTGCCAAGCAAAATGCCAAAGTTGCCAAAATGTTTGCGATGATCAAATGAGCTCCGTCAACCTTCTTTTATACTTGGCTCTTCTTTTTCCTACCAAATAGGTTGACAATTCAAATTAAAGATTTGAATTACCTTTTTCCTCCAAGTCGGCCAATATTTTATTTACTTTTGTTTCTCCCAATGTGGCCACCCAAAAATCAAATATTATTTTATTATTTTATTTCCCTTTCTCCAAGATGAGCGCTCCACATGAGGATAATAAAATATTATTATTTTCCCTCCAATTTGGGCACTCCAATAGAAAATTAATATTTTATTTATTTCTCCCATAATTGAGTGCTCTAATTAAATAATAATAAAATATTATTATTTAATCATTTTCTTCTCCAAGGTGGCGCTAGATATCAAAATAAAATAATATTATTTTATTTTCCAAAACCTCCAATTGATTCGCCCAAATCCAAAAACCATTATTTTATTATTTTTATCCCTTTAATAATTAATCTAAAAAAACATTAATTCATTTTCCACTTTGCCAGAAATTGGCTGAGCCTTATAAAACAACTTTCCATTCTCCAAGCCTCTGATCAATGTTATCTTCTCCAAGCCATAGCTCAACCAAAATTATTCCCTTGTTTGATGAATTAGCCTACGGCAATGAGGATAGGCTAACTCAGACTCCTATTAGGTGATCATGTCGAAAATGGGGACATTACACTGTTAGAGATTTGAAGAGCACTCTTCATCCTTTATCTATAATGAGGACCTTCTACCATTCTATGTCCTTAGACCCCTGTTGTTTTTCCTAATTGGTTTCTTAGTGTATGAGTTACTTAGAGTATTTCCTTGAACCTACTGACATGCCATGGATGTAATAAAAACCTTTGTCAAATAGTGCAAATTAATAATACTTCTATGTCATGTCCCCATTTCCCACATGATCACCAAACAGAGATTGGAGTTAGCCTATCATCATTCCCGTAGGCTAATTCATCAAAACAAGGGAATATTCTAGCTGAGCTATGGCTTGGAGAAGATAACGTTGTTCAGAGGCTTGGAAAATGGAAAGACGTTATAGGGCTTAGCTAATTTTTGGGAAAAGGGGGGGAAATGAATTAATGTATTTTACATTAATTATCAAGTGGCAAAATAATAAAATAATTACTCCGGGCTTTGGCATGTGGAAAATAATAAAATATTGTTTTTATTCCTAGCGCCTAGAGAGGAAAAAAGGGAAAAATTAGATTAAATAATATTATTTAATTAGAGTGCCACATTGGAGAGGAAAAAAAAAAGAAAATAATAAAAAAAATTGGTTCTTGGATTTTTGAACTCACCTTGGGAGAAGAAAACATAAAAAAAAATAATAATAATACATTTGATTTTGGGCGCCCATCATTGGAGAAAGAAATTAAATATATCATTTGGCCGACTTGGAGGGAAAAGTAATTCAAATCTTCAATTTGAATTTGTTGACCTATTTTAAGGAAGGAAGATCCAAGTATAAATAAAGCATGAAGTAGCTCATTCCGGCATCACGAACATTTTGGCAACTTTCGCATTTATGCTTGGCAGTTGTATTGCATGACTTGCAAGGACAAAAACCCTTTTGGAGTTGGTGTGTTGGACAAAAACCCAATCACATCATGGAGGTGGATTCACACGGAGTTCACATTTGCACTTCATTGGAGACTTGTAGATTGTTTGAGCATCATTGATTCATCATTCGAAGATTTGCTTGAAGACCATTGTTGAAGATTTCATTGTAGACTTTGATTGAAGATCCTTTGCATTTTGATTGAAGACTTTGAAGATCTACATCATTACTTGAGCACCGATTTTGAAGGAGGTCGATTTGGTTTGAGAGCCAAATTTCATGCATGCTTGAGCGCCATTGTGAGGAGATCTTGCAAAGTGTTGAGAGTGATTTCATTTGCAACAGCTAACCCTAGCCTTCACCCTACTAGGGAGCACTTGCATTTTCTTTTGGAGTGCTAGATCTTAACTAGCAATTTTTGGAGGTCAGATTTGATAATTGTTGAAGGGCGATCTGCCATAAGGGTGGATGTATTGTTTCAGATCGGCATAGAGGAATACTTTGGGCAGCGAACAACATCTTTGTATGCACCAGCGATCAGCTTTAGAGAGCCTTTGCTTTGCACTTCATCATCACAAGAGGCCGAATTACTACAGCAGGCTGGTCATTCATCTTTGCATTGTATTTGGACACAAATTGGTATGTTGATATTCATTATTTACCTTTGATTCTGTAGCAGCAGCTTGGTGTATGTAATTGGCTATGCTAGAGCCATCAATTTGATGTAATTGAAGACTTGAACAAACTGAATTCATGACAGCAGTGATCTGATTTGGTTTATCGTCATCTTCTTTGATCTTTATGTGTATTTAATGGTGTAATATCACATTGATAAGGCTGCCAATATCTATTTTGTTAGATATCAACAAATTTGCATATGTAAGTTCAATTTTCATGCTTGAAGAAGTCATAGTTGAAGGTGCAGAAATAAATTCAGTATACAATCCTAGGGTTTCATTGGGAAAATTGAAAATTCAGAAATTTTGGTTGAAACCCTAGAACGGGACATGACATTCTACTTCTGTTACTATTTATATTTTGACTTGAAACAGCAAAATCCTAAGCAGCTTTGTTATGTTTCTCTTTGGATATGTTGGTTAAGGCTTTGCCTTGCATAGACTTTGGGTGTGACTTTTTCCACCCACTTTTTTTCTGTGAATATGGTATATTTTTTAAAACTTTATATGGTTAATATAAATGGCACTTTTTCATCACAAAAAAAATTAGATTTAAACCCATCCATTATATAATTGAGAAAATGTGAGAAAATTTCAAAACCTTACCTTATGTTTTACAATGCGTCCAAACAAAATCTCGTGAAAATACACATCAGAAACAGTTCCATTTGCAGAGATTATACAAACAGTGAAGGGTGTATGTTGACAAAAAGCCATAATCTTCTCGTAAACGTCCTGCAAAATAATAGAGTGCAATGAGAATAACAAGTAAGCCAACCAAGAATTTAATCTATTGCTAACACCTGACCCCTGACTAGTGAGTCATGATTTTTATCAACTTGGCCCCAAATCAATACAATCTGATCAGGACAATACTCTATTAACAGACAAGACAAACTTGATGACCATCAGCCCGAAGCAATATTAAATTTCCATTTACATTATAAAGCATTCTGTAGAATAAGCTCCTATAGAAACTGATCTAAGAAACCAGGTTAAAGAATATTTACAAATGTGTGGAGGAAAGAAAACACAAAGCTTATGCAAACTAGGATTTATTTAGGTAGGAACAAGATGTCTTCTACTTAGGGTTTTGAGCATTGTCTCCTCTCCTATAAATTGTACAATTTGTAATATGTTATATTAAAGATTTCTTCCTATAGCATTATGCCACTTGCATTTCTATTTATCTATGCACCCTCCTTTCTAACATTTATGACTTATTTCTTTTTTTTAATTAAAGAAAGGCATCTCATTATCATGGTGAAAATCTCATACCCATCCAATTCTCCCTTATGTATTGGACCCATGGCAACTAGGCTATCTTTTATGCATTGACTAGTGTGCAAGTTGGCATATTCTCACATGGAAGTTGGCAAATAACCTTATCCTATCCTCTCCCCACCATCACACATCTCCAAGATCCTATTTTAAATCTACATCTAGCCATTCATCACTTGGTTCAAATTTGTTGATGTGGAATTGACCCATCAATTACGCACATGGGTCTGAACCTCGAACCTTTAAATTCAACCCATGTTTCCCTCTCTCACTAGCTGTTATAAGCCAACTTAAGCATCAATTATTTCAAATTGCACACTATGGTGTTGTATTTAAGGACTAACAATAATTCATTTAAATTATTTAGAATCTCGGAGAACATAGCACATGTATGCATCTATGAGCATCAAAAGCATAATCTTGAGACATCAACATGCATGACTACCTATTGTCTTCAATCTTTGTTCATCATCATTGTATTGCATGACTGCTTGACCAAAGGTGAACAAATCCTTGTCTAGCAAGTTTCCAAACAATCTCTCTCAACACCATTTTCCCAGACATGGGTATATCAAATCAAGGCAAAGCTTTTCCAGTTGTCAGAATTTTGTAAGATCATTTCCACAGGCAAACATCAAATCTGCATATCAAGTTCACTTCCACAGGCACAGAGTTCACTTCTACACACAAATATTAGATCTGTAGGCATGGCCTTGAACCTAAAAGTCAACAAAGAATTTTCTTATCCCGAGGCTATTGTTTAACAATCCAGATTTCTTGGTACAATGGCAAATTAGTTTGTGACATCTATGACAATTATTTCTTCAACAGATTAAGAGCTAAGTATCTTGTATTTATTTATTTAATTCCCACATTAATTATATTATTTATTGCAGTGTCAATTATCAGTCCTAGTTCTAAAAAGCTAGGGTTTAATTATTTGCTCTTGGTAATTGTAGTGAAAACATTTATTTTCATTACACTTATAGTACTTCATGAAACAAATTATTACATCAAACTAACAGAAGTATGAGACAAGGTTCTCCCTAAATAGTCCAAAAAAGATAACAATTGAACCTATGCCCAAGAGGCAATACTCCAAATCTTTGCAAAAGTATTTGCTTTTAATTTTAACAAGCAAAGCCAATTTCTCTCTAGAAATTCTCTAACTACCCTGAGTTTAGAAGTTTAGGGTTTGCACGAAAAGTTCCCATGCATCTTTGACTTCCACAGTTTTCTAATGTCAATCACACTTGTGCATCATAAAAGTGTGTAACTTTCCCTAATCATCCATGTGTCACTGAGAATAGATCCATTCCCAAATATGGAGCATTAAATAAATAACTATGTTTAGCTTGAAACCAAACTCGAAAGGGTCTCTTTCAAGAGCACAATCAATAGGTTCCTCTATATCCCATATTTTGAATAAGCAATCTATTAACACTGGCTTTCTAAAGACTTTCATTAGCCACCAATCCTTGGCAGAGCATTAACTATCCTACAAAATGTGCTTAATAGAAGATCAAATTTCTAGAGAAACTGTCAATGCTTCTATTGTCATATCTTAGGATCCCTCATCCCCATCTCTTCTTCAACCGCATGGTGAGGTAAAATAAGTGGCTTAATGCCACAGAGAGATCCATTGTCATTTAAAGATAGAAAATTTTCCCATTGCTCCATCTCATGTCTGTCCAATAAGGACAAAACCCTTGGAGGGGATGATTTAGAAAAAGAAAGCTTGTAGTGGTTATTCTACAAAGTTACCAATATGGAGGTTTGTCCACTCTATTTAACTTTTGGCTTGTCTTAAAAATGCACTAAGTTTTACATTGTTGAATTTCATGTCCCCACAAATCCTCACCAAAGAAAAGTTATTTTCTAGCCATTCTTTTCTCATAATTAAGTTGGTCCTCTTGGGACATGGTAAGTCCAAATAGAACTCCAATAAATCTCAACTTGAGATCCCTCATAGTGCCAATGAATACAATAAAATGCATGCAAAGCCCCACACACTCTTTTACGTGGAGAAAGTAAAATCAACCATCCTTCTGCAATTCCTTTTATGTTACAATGTTGGAAGGGCCCTATGACTTTTCATCATCTCCGCTACTCTCACATCCGGTTTTTCAACAAGCACAACCCCATGAACTCTTATGTCAGGAATTCCTAAACACTTTTGATTCATTGGCAATTAATATATATCCCAAAAGCCACCTACAAAATACCTTTTGCCCCAACGACATTTTTTGAGAATGTTCTCCATTATTTAGGGGGCAACTTAGAAGGGAAAAGGAAAGACGAATAGTAGGTGTGCCCTTGCTGCTATAGTTTTATTGACAATTGTGACTTTTGCAGATTGAGAAAGATCAAGGTTACAGCTTATGAAACTTGTGCAAATCTGCTCAAACACATAACAATGCTCTCAAATTGTTGAGCCAATTCAGGTGTTAGATCCAAATCATCGGTAAAATGAATATTAAGTAATTAGTTACCTCCAACAAATGACCAAGAGCATTTATTGCATTCCTAAAGAGAAAACTACAGAATGACCACTATCAGAAGCTGTCCACCTACTTTCGGCAGTTCCATCTCAATATAAAGCACAAGAATGAGATTTCCAATTGGGATGTTGACTGTCTTAGCTGACCTCCAATCACAACATTGTCAACAACATAGAAGTGACATTGACTTGCTGACACTCATCAGGAATTGGTTGCAGGAAAAGAGGTTTTTGATTTTCATCTGCAAGACAAACTTATTTGTCGTTTGAGACATTTTTTAAATTTGTGAGGCCAACATCAAAAGAAGGTCTAAAAGATGCAATTCATTTTGACATGGAGAAAACTATGGCAAAGTTATTTCTATTGATCAAAGATGTGGAATGACATCAGCTGTCATGTCTCTTTTTCCGGAATGTTCACCATCCTGCAAATTGTTGCACTTTCCAGTGGATTCGAGGTACTGAGAGAGGTTTGGTTCCACCATTGGGGCTATCATTTCACTTCACAGGATGTATGGATGCTATCATTTCACCTTCATGGGTACTTGGTTTGGCATAAATTGCATTCTCCAGAACTTTCCTACATATTCATATTAGAGTATGGACTTCATCTTATGGACTCTTATATGGATGCATTTCATTGGGACCATTACTTCACCCTTGATGTTGGAGGTTCATCATTACTCTTGGGCTACAATCATACGGATGCTTCATCAGGATCATAAGGCTATGGCGTTCATCATGCTTATTGACTTCATCATGGATGCATTTCATCACTTCACTTTGGAGATTTATCATTGAGGTTACTTGGGAATTCATGGAGGAGCATTTCACCTTGGACATCTTTGAGGCCGACTTATTGATGATTTCCATATGTTTTCCCTGTTTGAGGCTGACTTGAGTTCATATTACACTTGGCCGACTTGTGTGAGCAATGCATTTATTCATTATTCATTCATTGGTCGACTTGTCTCAAGGCCGACCTCACTGGGAATAGTAATGTAATTTAAAGAGGATGATAAAATAAAGATCATAAAGGCCGACTTGAGTTTAGAGTGTTGGCGCCCAAAATCAATATGAAAAAAGGAAAATGAGGCCGACCTCTTTAAAGAAGGATCTAGAAGGCGCTTGGAGGGAGAAAGGTCTAGAACAAGGAGAAGTATAAAAGGAGGGCAGGGAGCTGCCATTTGCATCACTCATCGACGAATGTTCTTGGTATCTTTCCTATCCATTTGGCTTAGAACTTTAGTTCTAATGTCCATAGTCAAGGAGATGACCCCTTTGCAATGAATGGTGATGGCCCCATTCATCTAATAGCAAGCATTCATGCAGATCTGCTTGGGAGAAGCCAATGAAGACACTAATTCTGAGTTGCACCAACAAGGAGAAGGCAGAAATCAGATCATAAGAGGCAGCGAACCATCTCTAGGAGGCAGCGAACCCTTCCTCAAGGCCAGCGAATCCACCTAGAGTCCCTTGTGAGGGCAGCGAATCAGTCTGGAGGTGCAGCAACTTCATCTAGAGGGTCTTGTAAAGGCAGTGAACCAGTTTAGAAGTGCAGCAAATATTCCTAGAGGAGCAGTGAATTACTCTAGAGGAGCAGCGAACCATTTTAGAGGGCAGCAAATCAGTTTGAGGGCATTCAATGATGCATTAGGAGCAGCGAAGGCACTAGGAAATCACAGCAAATCATTATTTGATGCAGATTGCATATCGTATCAGCCCTAGGGCTATAAACCAATAAGTGTACTTGCCTCTTTAGTACAAACGTGGATGATATATGCATTGTATCTATTGGATTGAAGACAAATATATATTCATTTTCAGTTCATGTTCATTTACTCCATTGTGAAATTTTATGATGCTTGATCAATGTGTTGCAATTGTGGTTTAAATCTGAGTTAGGAACATGACAGTGGTATCAGAGCTATGATCCTGCCAGCCTGAGGGTCTTTAATCATAGTCATCATCCATGGGTAATGAAACATCATCCTACCAGCATACAGATATGGAGCAAATGTGGTTACGGGAGAATATTCATGTGGCAAGGACACTAGCAAAATGGTATAGAAAATATCAAAGGTATAAACATTTGCTATCCTTTCGAGAATACTTAGAATTGTTAGGAAAAATTATATTGGTGGATGAGGAAATCAGTATATGTTTTGACAAATACGAAGGAGAACCTGAACATGTCCGAGCCAAAGAACCATTTGACAGGTACTACATCAGGACTAGGGAAGAATATGCAAGTAGAATAAAAATTGAACAAATGGATGAGTTTGATGAGATGCCAAGAAATGAAGAATTCCATAGCAGCCATGAAACAGTGGAAGAAAATAAGATTTTTGGGACACCAACAAGATGGCATGGAGAGGATGTAGCCTTAGTACTCAGACTGAGTGAAGAATTTCATAATCTGCCCCAGTGTGTCAAGGACCAAGTATCCTTCAAGACATTCATAGATATGCACCCTACAAATACATTCAAGACTGAATATGCAATTGAGAAGTATCACAAGATAGCTGATGAGCTGTTTGCACAGGAGGTTGTTAGGAATCTTCATGAGGAGTTTGAAGAACAAGCCTCCAGCCCTGAAGAAGACACTGTCCCAATTCCACCACATGAGGACCAGGTTGAAGAAGTATCACAAGATGAAGAAAACTTATCCATTGAAGGCCGAGGTGAAGAGCAAGTACAAAGTGAAGACCAACCAGCCATGATTGAAGGTATGCATCCTTATGATGAGTCCAATAATGCTTCACCATCTTTTCATCCTAATTCCTTTGGTGATGTGAATGGAGTGGAAAGTAGTTATGTTCATACACATAAACCAGAAATTTCAGTTTGTAACGAACAAGTTAAAGGGCATGAGGACACTAATGATTCCCATGAAGAAGAATCAGAAATTTCCTTAGGTGGCAGCACAGGCTATTCAAATGGAGTTGATCATGAGCCTATGGCATCACAAGGTTGCAAGGATCAAAGTGTGATTTCGGATGACAAGATTGTACAAGCATTGACAAGACTTGATAGTACTCACACAGCTCTTGAAGTCTTCATATGGGAAGCACAACGGAAGGAAAAACACAATGGGATTCAGGCTGGAGTATCTCATGTACAGTTGCAACCTATCAAAGAGGCAATTGAAAGGACAAAGGAGGACTACTTACAATTGCTCAAGGACAGAGACCAAGCCACCAAGGTGATTGAAGAAAAGAACATGGAAATTGATAATCTTTGTGCACTACTCAGCATGGCAACCAAGATGGACACTACTAAGGAAGAAGAACACTCCGCATTTGATGATGTTCCATTACATATGGAAGATCACATGGTAGTTGATTCCACTCACTACTTTGATGGAGATCCCTTGCCAAAGCTCGATGATGTCTTAGTCTTCACTCATGAGAAAGGAGTTGAATTGAAGCAGCAAGATCATGATAACAGATCAGAAGTACCCATTGAAGATATTGGGATTCATGAGCCTCATCCATTGGAAGGTCAACTACGGGTTAATGAAAGTATGATTGTAATAGCTCTAACCCACTTTGATCATATTCATAAGATGATAGCTGGTTTGTGTTGAAAGGTTCTAGGAAAGCATGGAGTAATTGAGGAAGACCTATATCTTGCTAACCTACATGAGCTCAATGAGGCTTTAGTAGTATCCAAGTCCAATTACCTCCACTTGCTGTCTGATAGGGATCACCTTCTCACACTTGGCAAGATACATTTTGATGCTTTGAGAAGAAAGGAGGATGAGATTGATGAGCATTGTTTAGGAATGGCACACTCTTTGCCCTATACAGAAATTCAGGGACAACATGACACTCAAACGTTGGTGAAGAATGGACGCATGGATGAAAGAATGAAAGATACTCAGGATGTCATAGCTTGCAGCCAAGAGACAGATCTTGGAACACTCAGTGCATCCTACTCGCCTTTAGAGACATCATATAGTCCTACCCTGATTGACATACAGGAAGAAGAGATCAAGGATCATGGAGACATCTCTCAAGGGACTAAGGAGGGGTCTAAATTATCTATTTGTAACAGCAGTGTTTTATCTTCACCCCAGCATAACATGGCAGCCAAAAAGATCAGCTTTGAGGTGTTGATTTTCTAGCTCGAAAGGTGGAGTGGAGTTGCTTTAAAGCAACTCGAGTTGGATTTTCAGCAAAAACAGTTTTTTTATCTAAGAATAGAATGTTTTTGAGTTTGTGAGATTGAGATAAATTCAAGAGCTATTTTATGTGTGATTTAAAGCTGAATAAAGCAAGGAAAGTTTCTTTACTTGCACATTAAGTAAAGCAGCCGGGCTCTATATATAAGATTGCTGAAGCAAACTCATATGGTATTGTTGAAGAGAAAGTTTGTTGTTAGGCTGAATAGAAGATCCAACAGTTGCAGGTTTTTCCCCACACTGGGGTTTCCTGGGTATATCTGTATTATTGTCTATTTGTGATTGGCTTCTTATTATTTTTGCTTCTGCTGTTATTTACTGTTAATTAACCCAGAGTATTGATTGTTATAAATCAGATAGAGGTTCTATTCTGTGAATTTATTGTGCAATTAATCTATAGCTGGGTTATAAGAAATTAACATGAGGAAAGTGCCCTTCATTGGAGGACTCATGATGGATCGGCATCGGATACCTTGGTGTGGTATGACACCATACCTGATTTGTTTAATGGCAGTTCCCCAACATGGCAAATTCATGAAATATCAGCTATCACACATAAGGAAGAGGATATGGATGATTTCTCCAATATTGACACAGAGTTTGGGAATTGAACATGAGAAGTTTGTGAAGAATTCCAGTCATAACAGTTCTGATTTTCTATATCAGACCTAGGCAGATGTAAAGAGGGAACAACTGAACCAAGTAAGAAGGCAAGGTGAAGCATACCTTAGACCCTTCCTCCTTCCAAAAGAAGAATGCATAGAGACAAGAGGGCATGAAGTCAAGGCAGGTTTGAAGGAGCAAGACAAAAGGAATGTACCTGATTTGCACCATGAAACAGATGAGTTCAGAGATGTAGACTTGAATGTTTCTATGGAACAACTTTCCCATCCGGGTGATTCTTTGGTAGCTTCGGAGGATGCCCCATACCCAAGTCTGTTGAGGCATGACACCAAGACACTTGCATTAGATGGGCATGATGACATGGTTCATAAGGATCTACTCTTTGTTTACTGGCAATATGGTATTCATACAGACATAGAGTAAATAGAATTATGTAGTATAGTGCATAACATAGAACATGAATTTATAACAGCATTGCACAGAATAAAGCATTGTTTCCATTCATTGAATATATCAGTATTACATTACAATGTCACAATGTTGCCGGCCCCCCGACTACAAAGTATTAAACCAATATATAACTTGGCCAAGGTTGGTTGAGCTACCAACCATTGGCAACGACTCTATAACTATCCAACCGTCGGGGTTAATTCCCGATAACACTCCTAACTTAACAACACTAATTAATTTATGATTATTTACTTGGCCGACTACGGCCGACTACAATTATGACTGACTACATCATCCCCCCCACAAAATTAGTCGTCTTCCAGATGACAGAAAACCATCAAGTGACATTAAGTAAGCTTTGCTGACGACAATGCTGAAGTAGGAGCTGTGTAAAAGTAGAACCAACACATTTGGAACACTTGCCAGTAGACCAACCAACCAAGGGACCCAATCTGATAGCACACTGAATGCTGCGAATATTGCACCCTATTGCTCACTGAATCAAGATAGTACTGATTTGATGGGGGTCTGGGGGCAGCGCCCCCGCCGCCAAGCCCAAAATAACACCTTCAAAACCATTTGGACCTTCATGGCGCACATCATTTTTCTGACAAAATCGAACACTCATCTGCTATCCAAAAACTCATAGTCGGCTGAGAAAAAAAATCTTGAAGTGTTCAGGGACAAGATGGGTCGTACACCGTACGACTTGTTCATACGGCCTGGCCGTACGTCATACTTTTTTTTTCCTTCTCTTTTTTTTTTCAAATTTTTCCAATTTTTCCCGACATTTTATTTTTTTCATCTTTTCCAAATTTTCATCCATGTCAACCTAAATCGGATTTTTCTATTTTTCTATTTGTTATTGGTGTTCTAAAATTATGTTCATCAACCCCTTGGTTTACTTCATGTCGTTCATTTTCTTTTTCAATAATTTGTTTTAATCTCTTTCTACGTTCTTCTTGTTCCTTTGGTCTTAATGATCTTCTCACTATTTCTTCTGGTGTTTCTTGCCCAACTAGTATTTTATTCTTGTCCTTATTAAGCTGTATGGGCATTAATTATGCTTACCCTTATCAGTTGTACGGCGTGCGACGGCGATTGGCATCGCGTTCCTCCTCTTGTTTCAGACGTTCCTCATACCTCCTGAGTATTTGTTGCCGTCGCAATTCCCTCTCTCTTTCTTCTCGAAGGTCTTGGAAGGTTATCAGGTTCCTTGCTAGAAGTCGAGGAATGCAGTTCAAAAGGTTGTCCACTTCGCTATTGACACGCAGGTTTTCTGAAATAACCTCCTTTGGAACCTCTATGCGGATGGATTCGTCTCACATATTGTCCGACTGATAACAACACAGTTTTACCAATTCCTGCGTTACTTCATCTTCTCGGCTTCTGGGTTCATTCTCTTCTCTGTCGCTTCCCTCGCGTTCTTCTTGAATTTCTTGTACTATTTCTTCTACGTGCCTTCTATTTTGTACTTCCTCGTCTGTGTCAATCGGTTGCCCCATTATGCTGTCATCTCCGCCGTGTTTTTCTCAACCTTGGTTACACCCGATGGTTTGCTTGTTTCTGACGATGTCACTTGCCCGATAGTTTCCGACGACTTAACTTGTCATCGACAGTCAACTTGTCATCCGATGGCCTCGGATGACTCAACTTGTCATTGACTTGTCACCCTCAACCCGTTTTCGAACTGGCAACGACGCCAAATGTTTACTAGCAATATGGTATTCATACAGACATAGAGTAAACAGAATTATGTAGTATAGTGCATAACATAGAACATGAATTTATAACAACATTGCACAGAATAAAGCATTGTTTCCATTCATTGAATATATCAGTATTACATTACAATGTCACAATGCTGTCGGCCCCCCAACTACAAAGTATTAAACCAATATATAACTTGGCCAAGGTTGGTTGAGATACCAACCATTGGCAACGACTCTATAACTATCTAACCATTGGGGTTAATTCCCGATAACACTCCTAACTTAACAACACTAATTAATTTATGATTATTTACTTGGCCGACTACGGCCGACTACACTCTTGGCATTGATGGAAGCTGGCTGCTTCACATTATGGAGCATTGACACATGGCATAGTGGTGGGGCTTTGGAGGATATAATGAGTGAATCAGCCACTTACATCATGATTGCATGTGGAGAGGGAGTTATAAGAGTTTCCATTCATGATTACTCTTTGATTTTCCATAGAGATGGCACAGGGTTGGGAGCTACTATGACTTGGTGGATAACCAAGTTTGCCCTATATCCATCCATGAATGCACTTGCATTGGAGTACACCCTAGAGGCGTGGATCGCTCTTGCATTGAGGTATGATGTTGTCATTTCTACCTTAGAGCTGTTAGGGTTTGGAGTTGGAGACATGGATGATGCCCTAGCACATGATGTTGCTTTGCATATTCGGAGGATGGACACTATTACATGGTGCATGGGTTTCATGTTGTGGGCGTTTGCTTGGGTATTGTACTACCTCTTCATCATTACAGAGTGGACTTTGAATGGTACTACTTCACCCTACATCTTTGGAGGAATAAGTGATTGCCAATTGGAGATTTTCAGCCGGGAGTCAGCAATCTTGGTTCACGCTAGTCACCTTGGAGGAATCACTTCATACATGGAGACACCTACATTGAGGGTTTTACACTTTGACATGAGGCTGATGGAAACTTGGATTGATTATCATATTGCGGGATGTATTTTCCTCTTCATATTTGACAGGAAGATTTGGGATCCAGGTGGTGACATGGTTGGCACACTACTTCATTGGAGTGTTTATGAACATATTAGAGTAGCGTAGCGGAAGTATTACATTCTTCATCACACTCCTAGATGGACCTGCTTTTGTCTCTCAGGAGGTGGCACCTTGGGAGCATTGGAGGTCACAACACTTGTGGTTGCAAGTATGTTTCTTGGAGGATGCAACCACCAGTGGAGGTTTTGCATGGTTTTGCATGGTCACCAGGCATGCGAGCAGATGGAGATACATGTCATTTGACACTATCTCACAGCATACACACTTGCCATTGCTTGAGGACAAGCAATTTCGGGGAGGGATGGTTTGTCATGTCCCTTTTTCCGAAATGGTCACCATCCTACAAATTGTTGCACTTTCCAATGGATCTGAGGTACCGAGAGAGGTTTGGTTCCACCATTGGGGCTATCATTTCACTTCATAGGATGTATGGATGCTATCATTTCACCTTCATGGGTACTTGGTTTGGGATAAATTGCATTCTCCAGAACTTTCCTACATATTCATATTAGAGTATGAACTTCATCTTATGGACTCTTATATGGATGCATTTCATTGGGACCATTACTTCACCCTTGATGTTTGGCGGTTCATCATTACTCTTGGGCTACAATCATACGGATGCTTCATCAGGATCATAAGGCTATGGAGTTCATCATGCTTATTGACTTCATCATGGATGCATTTCATCACTTCACTTTGGAGATTTATCATTGAGGTTAATTGGGAATTCATGAAGGAGCATTTCACGTTGGACATCTCTGAGGCCGACTTATTGATGATTTCCATATGTTTTCCCTGTTTGAGGCCGACTTGAATTCATATTACACTTGGCCGACTTGTGTGAGCAATGCATTTATTCATTATTCATTCATTGGTCTACTTGTCTCAAGGCCGACCTCACTGGGAATAGTAATGTAATTTAAAGAGGATGATAAAATAAAGATCATAAAGGCCGACTTGAGTTTAGAGTGTTGGCACCCAAAATCAATATGAAAAAAGGAACATGAGGCCGACCTCTTTAAAGAAGGATCTAGAAGGCGCTTGGAGGGAGAAAGGTCTAGAACAAGGAGAAGTATAAAAGGAGGGCAGGGAGCTGCCATTTGCATCACTCATCAACGAATGTTCTTGGTATCTTTCCTATCCATTTGGCTTAGAACTTCAGTTCTAATGTCCATAGTCAAGGAGATGACCCCTTGGCAATGAATGGTGATGACCCCATTCATCTAATAGCAAGCATTCATGCAGATCTGCTTGGGAGAAGCCAATGAAGACACTAATTCTGAGTTGCACCAACAAGGAGAAGGCAGAAATCAGATCATAAGAGGCAGCAAACCATCTCTAGGAGGCAGCGAACCCTTCCTTAAGGCCATTGAATCCACCTAGAGTCCCTTGTGAGGGCAGCGAATCAGTCTGGAGGTGCAGCGACTTCATCTAGAGGGTCTTGTAAAGGCAGCGAACCAGTTTAGAAGTGCAGCAAATATTCCTAGAGGAGCAGTGAATTACTCTAGAGGAGCAGCGAACCATTTTAGAGGGCAGCAAATCAGTTTGAGGGCATTCAATGATGCATTAGGAGCAGCGAAGGCACTAGGAAATCACAGCAAATCATTATTTGATGCAGATTGCATATCGTATCAGCCCTAGGGCTATAAACCAATAAGTGTACTTGCCTCTTTAGTACAAACATGGATGATATATGCATTGTATCTATTGGATTGAAGACAAATATATATTCATTTTCAGTTCATGTTCATTTACTCCATTGTGAAATTTTATGATGCTTGATCAATGTGTTGCAATTATGGTTTAAGAGTTAGGAACATGACATCAGCAAGTAAATCAATTCATGAACTCCACTACCAATGCCTACCAAACCTTGAGATTCAGTTTCAAAGGTTTTCGTTTCAGGACTTCCTACAAAAAAGATAGTTACAAATTGAAATTACAATTCTGTCTATGTAGTGGTTGGCAAGTGCTCCAAAATAGTAATTCCAAGACCCTGTAAGAAAGACATCTTTAGAATATACTGCTAAGATCATCTCCAATAACATGTGGGTTCACTTCAAGTTTCCAAAAGAGCATTGTGTCAGTAAAATACAATAGGTTTTTTGACTATCTTCTAGTTCACTCTCTAGTCCATGATGGATACCAAACTATCCAAGCCAACTTCCTCCTATTAAACAAATGGACAAACAAAGGTAGCGGGCCACATGATTGTATACCTCCTTGGGATGCACCACTTAAACAATCCACATATATGGGACAACAGTCTTCCATACATTGAACATAGCTACAACCAAGACCTTCAAAACTCAACTGGATGCACTCTTTCAGATGTGTCTTCGTTTCCAGCAATTGGCCACAAATGATGCTAGCCTTGCCTTTGGCTTCTATTGAAGATTGATGGATTCCATATTCAACAAGGCATACAATAATATAAAGAATCGGAGTGCCAAGTGTGAGCACTGCCATGTCCAGCACAAGGTCCTTCCTTGATATCAAATTGGCAAAATGGTGTGACCACATTCCAGAAGGAGATACTAAAGTGACAACCAATACATCCAAACTACTCAAATATTTGCTTTACACCACTAAGCAAGTGCAAGACAACACTTTGAAGCTCAACCTTCCAGGCTTCCACCATAAATCAGATTGCACCCCATCTTCATTGTGGAGCTTCTTCTATTATATTTCCCACTGTTATTGGACACATCACTGTTATTGGACACATCAAAAGCAACAAAATAATTACAATTTCCAGAATCAAACCTTGTCTATACAAGTCAAATGGTGGGCAATAGACTAAGAGTCCTCGAAACCAAATAAAACCATGCTATCAGGTTGGGAAAGAGGGTCAACTCATCCACTAGGAGAAATGGTTAGGGAAGAACAAGATAGAGGAAACTTCCAGCTTTGGTATATGAAATTCATGCAAAGGAAGTCTTCCCTTCTAAAGGAGAGGCAACTTATTCAAGCGACAATTTTGGAAAAAATTCTGGCAAAAATACCAAAAGATTAGGTCAACTTGTTGAGGGTGTAACTACTTCAACAATGATCGAAATTTGAAACTTTCTAATGCATTCAAAAGCTTAGACCATGTAGAATGTGATGTAAGGGTGTCAAACTCAGCTAAACAAATTTTGACTCCCAAAAAACCACCCTAAAACAACCAAAATTCAAGTATAACTCCAAAATTTATTTGTACTTATTTACTAACCCAGGTTATCCTTTTCCATGGATAATGAATAACTTATTGAATTGCCAAGGCTGAACACTTCATTTCTGTATGCACTTGACTGTACATATTCTAAAACAAGAGTAAAGCAATTTCATGGAAAAACATCTAATTGCAAAGATGTCACATTTATGTAGATAAGACCCATTTTAAATAGGTATTCCATTTACATTGCATCATATATCATTTGCATTCATTGGATTCATGCACCTTGCTTTTGCTTCATTGCTTTTGTAATACTTTAAGTTATTTGCAGTTTAGTGTTGTCCACCATTTTGCTAATTAAATCCAAATCAAAAGTTCACAAGCTTCGAAGCATAAATCTCTACTAACATGCTTTGCTTTTTCTTTTAAACCTTATAGACCCTAGCTATGGCTCAAGAAGTCCTCACTCAACTCCTAGAAAAAGGTTCCATTTCAGGAGATTCAAATCACAAAAGGTCAAGAATCAATATTTGAGGTAATACTAGTTATTTCTTTCCCAATAATTTGAGGGATAATTGATGCAAGAGGGTCATAGGGTTTGAGCAATCTTGCATCACCCAAAAAGAGTTTCTTTTCATTTTGTTGTGTTTTGGTTGGAAGCATGTATTGTGAGTTTTGGTTTGTGGTTCTAGCTGTGTGTGTTTGGGAGTTTGAGTAATCTACAATGTCCCAACCAAGGCTATTGGTTGTGACATTGGTGACATATACAAGAACACAAGCTGAAGCAGACACTTGCATAAGTGTTGACAAAGACAACCCTTGTGGAAGAAAAAAGAGAAGTGCATGGTCAGCTAGTGAGAGAGTGAAGCATATGGTTAGTTGGAGAGAGTGAAGCCTGCAGTTGACTAGAGGCTAAAGCATGGGATTTCTTGAAGCTTCAGTTATAAACAAGTGACATTGCAAGATTGACACTTTTGTTTTCTGCACCTTGTTGGAAGACCAATAGTTGCCTGTCATTAGTTTTAATGGCCGAAGTAAAGGAGCATACAAACAGTTAGATTTGGATCTGAGCGTCAGAACAAAGTGATTCTTAGGCAAAGTTGTGCTTGTGAAAAGGGGTTAAATTGTACAGAAGATACTCTACAAGTAAACCAATTATTCTTATTAGGCTAGGTAGTGTAGGTTGTTTGGGTTCCATCGATTTTGGAGTGGCCCATAGGATGTACATTTCTTGTACAATAATGAATTGAGTGTGTTTTACTGATTCTTCATTGTTATTCCTTTCCTCTTGTGCTTTAGTTGTGTAACTTTGGGCAAATTTTAACTAGTTGTTTATTTGACCCACTTGTGGTTTGCATCAAGAGGTAACTTTAAGCAAATGTTAACTAGTGATGTGATTTTGTACTCTATTTTTATTCAAATCTAATCGAAAACACTTCCCCAACATTTTACAGGAGTCATCTGATACATTTTGTAACTGTATTTTACATAAAATTTGTGTTTTTTAAGAAATTTAAGTATTTTTTTAGTTGTGAATTTTTGCTGAGTCAGAAATTTTTGGTCTACCGAGTCCAAGTCAAGTCCGTGTATTGGAACTATGGTTATATCCAAGAAGTTATAGTATCTCATGTCATTACCATTGAAAACATACAATTGGAAAATTATTACCCAAAAATTTATTTTAAAAAAAATATACAAAGATTCCTATAACAACCTATATATAATTAGATCTCAAACTCCTGTTCCAGAAACAAATCTGGTGTAAACTCACAAGTTCATTGAAAATAATTTAATTCCTGCAAAAAATATATAAACACATTCACAAGATAGCATCATCATCAAGATTTAAATATGGAAAAAGTGATACAGGAGTATGCTAGGGGTTGAGTCATCTAGCATCACCCAAAAGAATTTCATTCATTGCGTTTTGATTTGGAGTGCGTAATGTGTTTTTGTCTATGGTTTCTTTTTTTAGGAGGTTTGGAATCATAAGTAATCTACCACAAAGTCCATTGGTTGTGATATTGGTGCCATATGAGGCACACAGCCTAAATCAGGCTCTTGCCTTTGTTAAGACAGAGTTACTCGTCGCAGAACCACACAAAGCAGAGTGTGTCACCAAACTGCTGCATGTTGCCATGCAAGCTTAGGGAAGCCACATAGGATCCAGTCCACACATAAGAGGCTAGATATGTTAAGGATCCAATCTCTGGACGACAAGTGGCAAATGACAAGCACTCTTTTGTTAGTTATGTCAGACTATTCTGAATGATCCGAAGTCTTTGAGTGGGATTCAGAGGCATACAAGAGCAGCAGAGAATCTGAAAAACTGCTGGGTGGAAGCTGAAGCATCAGGTTTCATTAAGGTTAGGTTACATATGTGTGGTTCGACAAAGACATTTTAAGTCCCACATCTGTGGGAAGGCCAATAGTCACCACATGAGCATAAAAGTGTTATCTTTCTTTTCTAGAAGTTGCTGGAGTCAGAGCTTAAGTGGAACTGAAGTCTGTACAGAGTCAAATCAACTTGTAAAAGAGTTAGATTGTAATGCAGAGTCTTTGCAAGTTTGTGGAATATTTATTGGGCTGGTTAATGTATGCTATTTGGGTCCCATATAATTTTGGAGTCGCCCATAGAATGTACAATTCTTCTACAAATATTAAAGAACATGTATTTTCCAAATTCTTTGTTATTATTTTGTGTTCTTTTGCTTTCATTGTGCGAGTCTGGGCAACTGCTAGCCGATTGTTCACTTACCCGCTTACCATTTACATCAAAAAGATACATTGCTTGCTTCAAAAGCTCGTATTGTGAAGAATTCATTTTCTGGTAAAAATTATATGTTCCACCAAAGCATACACAAGTTTCTAAAGGCAGATGTTTAAGAAAAACTAGTTCAGTCTAGCTCACAATGAAAAAAACCACCATGAAGTGGAGAGTTTTTCATTGAGAACATCGCCTAATTGAAAGTTTTCAATAGAAGGCTTGTAGTAGAAATATAAACAGTCTAATCTCCGAGTATCTACACTCTGATCATAAACGGTGGCTCATCCTCGAAATGAAACCAGGACACCAAAATATCATTTTTTGAGAGAAAAGAGGCAAACAAAAAAATAATTGCAAACCAGCCAGAGTTCTCTTACCTCCCCTGGTATAATGACAATAACTTGAAAAAGTCCTGCTCCCCCGCTCTCTGCGACAGAACTTCATTAGTAATTATGTACAACAGCATTACGAATTAAATGGAACCAAAACATACATCACCAAATACATTGAATAATAGAATGTGTGCCAAGGCACTTTAAATAAATTAAAAATATCTTATTGAACGGTTACCATGCCACATTCTATACTATTTGGAAATATTGAAATGTATTTGTAAATATTCAATACTACAACATCTGATGAATAAAATTGAAATAAAGATATCATATGGATGAAGACTTCTCTAGCATTTCCAAGTACTCTTATCAAAACAATTTTGAATATGATTAAAGGACATGATCAGTGATTTCTTATAATCATCGAGAGTCTATTGCACATTACTGTTAATGATAAAATGCATACAAATTAGTGAATTTTCTCAAGTAATAATACTAGCTCCTGCTTTTATATGCAGGACATTAATAACTTTGTTGACAATAAGTTTTATCTGCACTCATATTTTTCCGATGGCAAGGAGAATTAATTGATGCAAAAATAGGTTAGCCCTACAATAACAATTTGCCTATTGAGCCATACACGAACACTAAGTACTAACAATCTCAGAAGCCAAATCGCTATTAATCATAGCCTTCAGCATTCTATTTTGTAAAAACTATGTTCTTGTGAACTTTAACTTGCATAAATGTGATGGGCTTCCTGTCTATCAAATGGATTGCAAGTAAAAGGAGAAAATCTTATTTCTTCTTGTAATTGGCCAAAACCTCACATAGCAATACAACATGCCTAAAAATTCCCATGATAGAGATGGAAATGATTACTAACAATCTTAGAACTAGAAGCCAAATAAGGATAAAGCTTGCCTATTAAGATGTGATTCCTAACAATCTCTGAAGCCAAATGGCTACGAATCATTCCCTTCACCATTCTAATTTGTAAAAAATGTGTTCTTGTTAACTTGAACTTGCATTAGGGTTAGAGGCTTACTGTCTATCAAATAGATTGCAAGTACAAGAAGAAAATCGTGTTTCTTCTTGTAATTGTCCACACTACATCATGCCTAGACTTTCAGTAATCGTTTGCCCATAATCCTCTACCTCATAGTAGGCACTATATCTTTTAGTTACAAATTTTTCCTAAGTATAAGCTATTGTAGAGGCATATATTGTAATAAAAAAGTCGAATAAAAAGAGAAGTATGCACACACAAATGCCTTTGACTTCCCATGCGATATTCATAGTTGCAAGAGGAAATGCCCATAGATATCTAGATAAAATACATATATAGCATTAGATAGGCTTATAAGAATAAACTGAAAGCCAGCAATCTCCCTAATTTTGATGTGTGGACAGGCCAGATTGGTAAGAATACAACCCAGATTCAAATATTTGTTAAGTATGTAATCAAATTGTAGTATAACAATTGTGAGGTATATTTGTGTGAATGTCATCCAAGCGTATGGAATAAATCATTTAAGGCCAAACCATACACCCTAAGATTTACTAAGAAAAATATTTCATGCACAAAAACACCCTACAATTTTGGCTGACAAAATACTAATGAATTAAATATATTTAAATTCATTTTAAAGAAAAGCTCATAAATTCTTTCCAGAAAAAATATTTATCAAAGCTTAAAATAAAGCTTATAGAAAGAACTAAAGAAAAGCAAAGTAGAAAAAGTAAAGACAAAACATATTAAAATATTTTAATATATGTTTATAGAAAAATACTTTTAAAGCATTATTATGTTCCTTGAAAAAGAAATTAAAAGAAAAGCCCACAACTTATGTTTAGGAAAAAAAAGCTCACTACTGAAGTTTCAGGTCTTAGATGTGAAGGTGAGAGCAAAAATAAACAATTGTAAGAGTAAGAGTAAGAGTGTGACCTAGGTTCGAATCTTTATCCTGATTTTAGTGGATATTTATTTGGTTTTCTTAAATCTTTCAGGGAAGAATGAAAATGAAAGGAAAGGTTCTTTCATAATTTATAGGCAACCTAGTTTTTGGGTTACAGGGGGCTTATAATCTATACGATCACCTCATACTTACAATATATTAGAAACAACTACTTTAGATGAAATACAAAACATGCATACCCTACCCTACAAAATTCAAACTTATAACCTCTATAACCCTAATGGGAACCTAGGATGTTAAGTTCAAGTCTCTTCCAAAGCCGTGAAAGCTCCCCGGTTGTAGCCTGAAAGCTTCGGTCAATTAAAAAAACTCTAAGCGAACATGTGGCTTGATTTTCTTGTTAAGAAAGGGACTTCAAAGCGAACATGTGGCTTGATTTTCTTGTTAAGAAAGGGACTTCAAGAAAATAAACTTTAAAGCAAGTGTTAAAATATGAATAACTACTTAAAAAGAAATTAGAAACAGAACAGGGCACAAGCTCAAAACAAATGATGCAGCAACAGCAAAGAGCCTTTCAGAAACCAAAAGATTGCAAGAATTTAGCCGAAAATGTACCAAATTGAAGGCCCTGGGGCGTCTTGGCAGAACTCAAAGGCGGCGTGGAAGGCCCAATGTCCGCATTCTTACTCGAATTTCTCGGTCTTCCACGCTTTCTTTTCTCTCCATTTGGTGGAGTTACAGAAGCCACGACAGTCTCCATTGACTGTGAAATCACATTCACATTCACATTCTTGCTCTGGTCCATATGCTGCTGCTGCTGCTGCAGCTGAATTTGCTGAATGTCCATTTCCATATTCTGGCGCAGCCGAAAGTGCATTTCCTTGCTAGTTTGCTGCTCCTGCTGCTGAATTTGTCTTTGAATTTGTGTTTGCTGCAGCATTTGAAGTTGAGCTTGGTGCATTTGTATTTGTGCTTGGTGCATTTGTATTTGCGCTTGTGGATATAGATAGTGGTTATTATTATTATTATGGACGATATCGTGATGAGAGGAACAAAAAGCAAGAGGAGCGTGCGAAGACGAGGGCAAACTCTGCAGCTGAAGTGGATGACGAAGACCATTATTATAGTTATCATAATTAATATAGCTTTCGCCATTTAAAGGCAGAGCCACATTATTATAGTTTTCACCATTAAAAGGCGCAGACACATTATTGTAGTGAGCACCATTAATGTAGCTTTCGCCATTTAAAGGCAGAGCCACATTGTTATAGCTTCCACCATTAAAAGGCGCAGACAAGTTATTGTAGTTTTCACCGTTGAAAGGCGCAATCTCATTATACTGCTGCTGCTCCTGCTGCGGATGCCCATTCACATTCTGCTTCTGCTGCGGATTATCATAGAACTGAGAATAAAAAGGAGTCTGGTCGCCTCCTGTGCCTTGTTCTTCCATGTTGCGCCTACTGTAGTATTCTCTGAATTCAAGCTTTACTGAGTCTCAGTTATCCTTCAAATTTGGAGGGTTCTTGTTCTTGTTCTACTTCTATTTATTTCTTCAATTTAGCGATAAAATAGCATATATTTTTGAATCAACGGCCGCCATGATTCTTTACTTCTCTCTCTATTAACTCGGCTACTATGTCTGCAACACTTATTTTTAGCCAAACTGCACTAAAAAGGCTTTTTATATCTTTGGTGTATTATTATTATTATTATTATTATTATTTTATATATCGCAACTAAAAGATAAATTTGTATTTGTTTGAGTTGCCTTATTTAAAATGCAAGGAAAAAAATATAATTTTAACTTTTTATCTTTAGAAAAGTTATATTCTCTTCTTATATTATTTTTATTATTTTTTTAAAAGGTTTTCCTAGAATGTCATAGGCATTCCTATGCCACTGTTATTTTATTACGGGTGCATCACAATCTCTAGCATGTAATGTGCTAAAATATTCTTTCTTGGATGGGGATGACATAGGTTTGTTTGTGTTTTTTGTTTTTATTTGTTGCATACCCTACATTGCATTTGTAATGATGTGTTGATATAATGATGAGAATTAGTGCTCATTGAAGATTTTTTTATTCTAAAATAGTCTTTGAGTTAAGTACACAAAATTTTGGAAGAAATAATACTAGTTTTGCTTCTAAAAAGCTTGTTCATTTCACCAAGAATTTTCCAATAATTTCTGAAATTTTGGTGAAGTTTCTCAAAGAATTTGCTCTAAAATATACAAAATTATTGTGATGAAACTTGCATAGAAAGATTTCTGAAATCCCATGAGAACAATGCAATAATTTCTGAAATTTTGGTGAAGTTTCTCAAAGAATTTGCTCTAAAATATATAAAATTATTATGATGAAGCTTGCATAGAAAGATTTCTGAAATCCCATGCAAAGAAAGCAACAAAGCAGCTGAGGGTGTGCCTCACATGGCCGGATAGTATTCCTCTTGGTAAAAATTTTTATCCTTGCTCCTAAATTATAGAAAAGCAAAAACTTTTCATGTGGTGATTGATAACATTACTTTTGTCTCACCCAAATGGCAACACATTTATTTAGGAAAATTACAAATGCATTTATTCTTTGTTCTTTTAGTACTAAATTTGAGTATTTTTTTGCTTATTACCACCAAAGATTTGATTAATTATCTTGATGACATTGTATAAACTAGAATTAGTGATGAAGATAACCTCTTTTCTTATGCAAATTGAAGTTAGATCTAATTTAAGGCTCCATTAGATCTTTTTATAACATGTTTTTAATTTTAATTTTTAAATTTTTTCAAGTTTAATATCATTTAAATACTTAGAGATGATTTTGAGAAACTTAGTTAAACCACATACATATTGAAATTTTCACCTGATTTTGAGAAACTTGGTTAAACTTGCATAAGAAGTAGCCTTGGTTTCTCATAGAGATGATAAGGCTTGGCTAGTTATTGTAAGTAAAATCCTTGATTACCACTAATTTTGTTTGAAATTTCAATAATGTTAATAGGAACTTTTAGTGCGCTGGATGGGCAATCTTATGTTACACTATGCAAGTAAAAGGTAAATTTATTTATAACCCACCCTTAATTGAAAACTTTTTTGTTTGTTTTTGTGTGTAGATTGTGAGAATGAAGTAGGATCACCAAAAAAATTAATTCCAAAAACTATAAGATACTTATCAGCTAAAGCCACCCTATATTAGTTCACTTATATTTTTTATTGTGTGATTCTTTCTTATTTTTTCCATTTATCCTAAAACCCTCAACAACACTACTATAATATAACTAGAAGGAAGATAATTTGTTTTATCCCCCTATTGTTGGCCACAAACATAAAGGGTATACCAACAAAGAGAGAACGCTTTTTTTTGGAACAATATTTCTAGTAAGGGTGTGCTTTAGAGAAGAGTGATTATAATCCAATAACTAGAGCCTAGATCTACCAATCTATAGTTTGAGAATTATTACCCGTGCAATCCTCATTGAAACTTACCTAAATTCTATGTCAATTCATCATATATGCAAAAAATAACAAACATGGAACTTAATCACATATCCAATGAATTAAGGCCCTTGGAGGCATACTAATGATGGACACCTCTTTGCATATGGCATAAACAAAGTATGACATGTTCCACTAGGAGGGATCCAGCTCTATAAAATGTACCCTGCTGCCAGAATCAAAGCTAAAAATATTTAGCTTACATTATTCAAATCTCATCAAATTGTTAAAGAGGTTGACCTAAATTGGTTTAGTCATTAGGATCTCATTGTGGAGGCCCATGTTCAAGTTTTCAAAGTGGCATCTAAGTTGGCTAAACTTGAATATATTAATTAAGTTGATCAACTTAATTACCACATCTAAGTCTGAGTGTGGTATACCCCAACAGACAAGCCTAATTATTTCTTTCTAGAATTTCCTTGGAATTGTAGAGGCAATAATTGTGCATTGACTTGTGTTTCTGAAATTATATAGTTGTATGTGAGGAATGTTCAAACAACAACATACAATCATTTCCTGAGTTGAAACAAAAAACTTTATGTGAAGTGACACTATTGCTGTCTCAAATCTGGAGGTGGTTCCTCAACATATGTTTGCATTATTTAGGAGTGGTATGCACAGAAAATTACTTTCACTACTCTAAATTATTTCCCTCAATTCATAAAATGAATTTCTCCTTGATGCAATTGCTATCTAAAATTGACCTTTGAGGCATAGCATTTGTAACAAAAGGTGGTGCAATTCATTGCAATGAAAATATGTCGAATTCTCAATATTTGCTATGGCACTGCAAGTGCATGGTGGTTATGCTCAAGCACTTAGATCATTTTGGCCAGTAATCCCAAGACAATGGCATTCATTATTTGAAGTGATTCAACTCTAATCCTAATCCTGTAGGATGCGGAGATGAAATCTACTTAGGGTTGAGACATAATAGTTTAAAACTGTAATTATTATATATTGTATACCAAATAACAACTTTTATCTCGCTTAACCAATATTTTGTTGCTTAGTTAATATAACATTTTTATAATGCCCCTGAGTGGGGTAAAATATCTTACATGCAATGAATGTTCTGTTAATAGGGTCAACAATGTAGAATGGATGTGCATACCCCTATAAATATCAACCAAAATTAGATCTATGTATAAAATTATTATATACATGAATAAAAAGGTTCTAACTATCTGTGCTTATGGGTGTGTTGTGTGAAAAAAAATTATGGTTGTTCTTATGTGGATAGAAGAGTAGGAAAAAAGCTATGGTTGTTTGTGAAAAAAAAAGTCTGTTGCATGCTCTTTGTTGGTTTCACATCCTTCTCCTATCTTGTTTTAAATGTGTATGTGTGTGATAAAGTAACCTTACTTCTATCTACTAATAAGTGCAGCAAACACATCCACAAAAAAATTTACAATGATAGTCTTAAATTTTAAAAGTTAAATATTTATAAAAAAATTTGAATTATACTATTAAAAAACTTCTAAAATAATAGTTAAAAGATTAAATAGGAGGAGGAAGGGCGCGAAAAGGAGTGGAGAAGATGCGAGCAAAGGAGCAAAGGAATTTGGGTGAAGGCACCTCCAAACTTCCGATAGGTAACCAAGGGCAAGATCGCTAGGCGCGCGAAGTCGAGGCAGAAATTTCACCAGAGCAGATCAAGAATTGAGTAGATAGAGAGCCTTGGAAGCAAAAGGAAGTCGCAGTGGTTGGGCAAGAAAGCATATTTCCAAGAGATAATGAGAGGTATGGATGGCATGGGCAATCCTTTGCGAAACACTACAAACAAACCCTATGGTGATGGAATAGCAACAATTAATGGAGAAACGAAGGGAAAAGATGGGGCAAGGACCTGCAAAGCCAAAGAGAATTTCCTGTGATCGAGGGGAAACAAAACCCTAATCAGTATCCAGTGGACGAATATGATCCAAAGACCCACAACAAAAACTAGAGAAATAAAGGCAAAGCAACAATCGACAATACTTCCAGGACTTCAGGGTATTAAGCGCAACCAAAATAAGACTTGAAGTAGAAACAACTTGGCCTCTTTGCCAAATGGTATGGAAAGAATCTTAATACGGATGAAATGATCCACAGGTGGAAAAAAAATGGGGAGAAGACCTACAATTCAAAACCCTAGGAAACAGATATTTCACGGTAATCTACCCATTGCAAGAAATAAGAAAAGAAATTGTCAATGGAGTCTCGATCCTAGATGATTGGGCCTTCTGCATTCGCAAATGGAAACCAAGTCTCGATCCCTTTAGTCACCAAATGGACAAGACCCATGATGCAGGAGCATCTAGGGTGTAAGAGCAATCTTGCATCAACCAAAAAAAAAATGTGTTGTTTCTTTTTAATAAGGGCTAAATTTGGCAGGGTTACTATTTTTAGTAAGTTTGTATTTGTGCACGGTTGGATACAAAATCTTACATGGACCTCCAGAATGGTGAATTGAAGCTAATGGTGAAGAAATCACTTCAATATCATTTGTCATTTGTGAGATATTAAAATTTCAAATTCCAAAAATCCTATCGAAATATTCAAAGTCAAATTTGAGGCACTTAGAGGCTCTGGATGGGCACAAAATTTGGTGGGAAACCCAAGCAATCTACCTATCAATACTGCTTCTGCTCCATCGCCTTTTCGAGAGCTTTCTGAAAAGGTATTATAATTGAAAATCCAACGGTCAGATTGAAAGTTATGGCCTCGCAAAGTTGATCTATTTTTGGAGGGAGATGCAAATTTCCAAATTAAGCTAGTGGTCGCCAAAAAGGACTATATATAACCATTTTTGCGAACCCTTAGGGTAGTAAAGTTAAGGGGGGAGGTGTAGAGTCAAGAAAGGTGGGGAAATTAGAAACCCTAGTTGATTTAGGAATTACAGAAGGCTGAAGATTCCAGACTCTTGAGAGAGGGTACTGTAATGTGTTGTAGCCTGTAGGGGATTCATCCTCTGATTGTATTTGAGCTTCTGCAATGTAATATTTTGCCCATATTAATAAAATATCATTCTATTTTCTGCGTACAACTTCTGTTATTGTGTGTTTTATGATTTACCCCTTCATCAAGTGGTATTAGAGCAAGGGTTCCTGAGTGTGTAGACAGATCACCGACTGTGAGGCAGTTTGCACCAGGACCTGAGGTTGTGGGTTTGCTATAGAGATCAATATGCCTCCACGAAGAAACTGTGGTGGGAGGAATGCTTTGACGGAAGAGGGTTTTAGAGCCCTGCAAAGACAAATCGATGCAATGCAAGAGGAGCTGCGAAGAGGGTTCAAGCCAAGGAGAGAGGAAAGTGAAGATGAAGCTGAAGAAGAGCTATCTGAGGAAGAACAAGAAGCTGTGGGAGATCTTGCAGAAGTTAGGTTGTTGAGGGCCATTTCAAAGATCAAAAAAAGGCCCAAGATCAAAGTTTCTACCTATCCTGGAGATTTGAATCTGGAGCAACTTATTGATTGGATCAATGATATGAAGGAGTATTTCGAGTATGAAGATGTGGAAGTCCCTAAACGGGTCAAGTTTGCAAAGACAAAGTTGAAGGGCCATGCCAGTATTTGGTGGAAGGAGGTCCAGTTAGAGAGAAACAGAAAAGGAAAAGCAAAGATTACCAGTTGGGATCAGATGGTGGAGAAATTGAAGAGGCATTTCATTCCTGTGGACTATGAGAAAGAGTTGCTGAAGAAGCTGCAAAGATTGAAGCAAGGTAACAAGTCTGTTAAGGAGTATACAGAAGATTTTTATAATATCACTATCAGGATAGGCCATGGAGAGGCCAACAAGGAGAAGGTAGCCCATTACATTAATGGGTTGAGGCCAAGTATTCAAGAAGAATTGAGCTTGGTCAGAATGACCACCATAGAAGATGCGTCCCAGTTTTCCTTGAAGGTGGAAGAGAAACTAAATAAGAGATTTGAAAGCAAGCAAAGGGGAAGAGGTCAAGGCAGAAGGACTGGTTGAAGACCCTATGGAGGCCAAAATGAAGATCCAAAGAAAAGTGAAGAAGCTGGAACCAGTCGAAATCAGAGAGGAGATAATACTTAACGCCCTCGTGACCAGAATAATGGTGAGCAAAGAGGAAGAGGAAGAGGTAGACCTGGGCAAGGACCTGGAAGAGGAGGTTTCAGAGGAACATGTTTTCAATGTGGAGAAGAAAGGCATCAAGCATATGAGTGTCCACAACATCAAGGAAGGATGAATAGAAGACCTGAAGGTAATGCACGAGTTGCACATGTGGATGAAGATGCACAGTCTAAGCGCTCCGAAGATGCAGAAAGGGGAGAAACCCTAGTTGTCAGAAGAACTTTGTTGAAGGAGGAGAAAGAACCCAATCAGAGGAAGAGTTTATTGTGCACAAGGTACAAATGTGAAGGTAAGTGTTGTGATATTATTATTGACAGTGGAAGCACTGATAATCTTTTTTCAGAGGAGATGGTTGAAAATTTGAAGTTGACAAGAAGAAAGCATCTGCATCCATACCAGATTGCATGGTTGCAGAAGGACCATAGAGCTTTGGTCAATGAGTAGTGTTTAGTAAAGTTCAATATTGGTGACTACCATGATGAGGTGTTGTGTGACATCATACCGATGGATGCATGTCATATGTTATTAGGGAGGCCATGGCAGTATGATAGGAGCATTGTCCACGATGGCCGTGCAAACACATACTCCCTGACAAAGGATGGAGTCCATCATAAGTTGAAGCCCTTGAAGGAGGTGGAAGAAAAGGTATGTAGTGCTACCAGAATTTGCTTGGTAGATGGTAGAAAGGTTTTGGAGGGTATGAAGCATGAGCGTCATTGCTTTGCATTGATTCCTAAGATGAGTCAGGAGAAATGTGAAGATGTACCAGCAGAAGTCTCAGAAATGTTGGAAGAATTTCAAGATATTGTCTCTGATAATGTACCAGAAGGTTTACCACCAGTGAGGAAGATAAGTCATCAAATGGATTTGATACCAAGAGCTAGTTTGCCAATAAAGCAGCCCACAGAATGTCTCCAGCAGATAATGAAGAGTTGAATAGACAAGTTCACGAGCTGTTAAGGAAGGGACTGATAAGGGAGAGCCTAAGTCCATGTGCGGTACTTGCAACACTAGCACCAAAGAAAGATGGAGAGTGAAGGATGTGTACAGATTCTCGAGCCATCAACAAGATCACAATCAAGTACAGATTTCCATTGCCTAGAATGGATGACATAATGGATTGTTTGAGTGGAGTCAAGTACTTCACGAAGATTGATCTGAAGAGTGGGTATCACCAGATTCGAATTAGAGAAGGAGATGAATGGAAGACAGCCTTCAAGACAAAGGAGGGTTTGTATGAGTGGTTAGTCATGCCATTTGGTCTAACCAATGCACCGAGCACATTCATGCGACTCATGACCAAGGTACTGAAAGAATTTTTGGGAAGTTTTGTTATTATTAATTTAGATGACATTTTGATTTTCAGTAAGACTTGGGATGAGCATTTGATGCATATCAGAAGAGTTTTAGAGAAGATGAGGGAGGAGAAGTTGTTGATCAATCTGAAGAAATGTAGTTTTACAGAGAAGGAGTTGGTATACCTGGGATTTGTTGTCTCAGAGGAAGGTCTTAAGATGGACCCAGAGAAAGTGAGGGCTATCATTGAATGGCCTACGCTAAGGAGTGCTTTCGAGGTAAGATCTTTTCATGGTTTGGTAAGTTTTTACAGAAAGTTTATCAAGAATTTCAGTAGCATTTGTGCACCCCTAACTGAGACAATGAGAGGGGATAGAAAAGAGTTTAGATGGACTAAAGGAGCAGACAAAAGCTTTGATACATTGAAGTAGAAAGTCATAGCACAACCTATTTTGGCACTTCCAGATTTCAATAAGGTATTTCAGGAATATTGTGATGATAGTGGTAGTGGTATAGGAGCTGTTCTGAGTCAAGAAGGTAAGCCCATTGCCTATTTGAGTGAGAAGCTTAATGGTGCCAAGAAAAAGTATTATGTTTATGATCAGGAGTTTTATGCAATAGTTCAGGCTTTGAAGAAATGGAGACATTATTTGTTGCCAAAAGAGTCTGTTTTATATACTGATCATCAGGCTTTGCGGTATCTTAATAGTCAAGGGAAGTTAAATCAAAGGCACTTAAAATGGGTTGAGTTTTTGTAGAGCTATACTTTTGTTTTGAAGCACAGGAGTGGGAAGTCTAACAGAGTTGCAGATGCCTTGAGCAGAAAGGAAAATTTGTTGACAGGAATGAAGATAGAGGTTGTTGGGTTTGATGAACTCAAAAGTTTGTATCTTGAAGATCCAGATTTTGTAGAAGCTTGGAAAGCTTGTCTGGAACCTGTTACTTTGGATAGGACAAAATGGTTGGATTTCATAATCCAAGATGGCATGCTGTTTAGAGGAAGTCAGTTGTGCATTCCAAGGAGTTCCATGAGAGAGAACCTGATTAAGGAGAAGCATAGTGGAGGATTAGCTGGACACTTTGGTCGAGATGAGACCATTGCTATTGTTGGTGAACATTATTACTGGCCACAATTGCAACAAGATGTGAGGAAATTTGTGCAGAGTTGCAGAGTGTCAGATGGCAAAAGGAACAAGTCAGAATACATGGCTATATCAGCCGTTACCTATACTAGAGAAGCCATGGGATGATATTAGTATGGATTTTGTTCTTGGTTTATCAAGGACACAGAGAGGACATGATTCCATTTTTGTGGTGGTAGACAGATTCTCAAAGATGGCCCATTTTATTCCCTTCAAGAAGACTAATGATGCTATTCATATTGCAGAGTTGTTTTTTTGGGAGGTGGTGAGACTACATGGTCTACCTAAGAGCATAGTTTCAGATTGAGATACCAAGTTTGTTGGTTATTTTTGAAGGACATTGTGGAAGAAGTTGAAGACAGATTTGAAGTTCAGTTTTGCACACCATCCACAGACTGATGGACAGACAGAAGTGGTGAATAGGAGTTTGGGTAACCTACTATGATGCTTAGTAGGAGATAAACCCAAGGGATGGGATTTGATTTTACCACAGGTAGAATTTGCTTACAACAATTCTGTCAATAGGAGCACAAGTAAATCTCCATTCCAGGTTGTGTATGGGAGTAGCCCAAGAACTACTTCCGAATTGAGAAGGATGGATAAGGGGGAGAAGAGTAGTGCCGAAGCTGAAAATTTTGCTGAGCACATGAAGAATTTGCATGAAGAGGTAAGAAAGCATATCCATAAGATGAATTCTCAGTATAAGGCTAAGGTAGATTAGAAGAGGAGACATAAGGAGTTTCAGGAGGGTGATGAAGTCATGGTTCACTTGAGAAAAGAAATATTTCCAGTTAGTACATATAATAAGCTGAAGATGAGGAAATTTGGACCATGTAGAATCCTGAAGAAGCACGATTCAGGAAATGCATTTGAGGTAGAGTTGCCTAATGACATCAATATTTCACTAGTGTTCAACATTTCAAATCTGACAGAGTATCATGATGATGGACTTGATAAGGGAACACAGTGGGACATTCTAGCATCTACTTCAAAGAAGGAGGAGATAGAGGGCATTTTGGATAGCCGTGTGGGTAAGAGTACAAGAAACAGACAGTAGACAGAATACTTGGTGAAATGGAAAGGAAGGCCTGTTGAAGATTCATCATGGTTATCTGAGACTGAGCTTAACCATTTTTGTTTCCCTCTAACTCATGAGAAGTGACAGGGTCACTTTTCAAGTTACCCCGGGTGTCTGACGCAGGAGCATCTAGGGTGTAAGAGCAATCTTGCATCAACCAAAAAAATTAAAAAAAAAAAATGCGTTGTTTCTTTTCAATAAGGGCTAAATTTGGCAGGGTTACTATTTTTAGTAAGTTTGTATTTGTGCACGGTTGGATACAAAATCTTACACAAACCTCCAGAATGGTGAATTGAAGCTAATGGTGATGAAATCACTTCAATATCATTTGTCATTTGTGAGATATTAAAATTTCAAATTCCAAAAATCCTATCAAAATATTCAAAGTCAAATTTGAGGCACTTAGAGGCTCCGGATGGGCCCAAAATTTGGTAGGAAACCCAACCAGTCTACGTATTGATACTATTCATGCTCCATCGCCTTTTCGAGAGCTTTCCGAAAAGGTATTATAATTAAAAATCCAACGGTCAGATCGAAAGTTATGGCCCCGCGAAGTTGACCTATTTTTGGAGGGAGATGCAAATTTCGAAATTAAGCTGGTGGTTACTAAAAAGGGCTATATATAACCATTTTTGGGAACCATTAGGGTAGTAGAGTTAAGGGGGGAGGTGTAAAGTCAAGAAAGGTGGGGAAATTAGAAACCCTAGTTGACTTGGGAGTTATAGAAGGCTAAAGATTCCAGAGTCTTGAGAGAGGGAGCTGTAATGTGTTGCAGCCTGTAGGGGATTCATCCTCTGATTGTATTTGAGGTTCTATAATGTAATGTTTTGCCCATATTAATAAAATATCATTCTATTTTCTATGTGCAATTTCTGTTATTGTGTGTTTTATGATTTACCCCCTTCATCAAGTGGTATCAGAGCAAGGGTTCCTAAGTGTGTAGACATATCGCTGACTGCAAGGCAATTTGCACCAAGACTTGAGGTTGTGGGTTTGCTACAAAGATCAAGATGCCTACATGAAGAAACCGTGGTTGGAGGAACGGTTTGACGGAAGAGGGTGTTAGAGCCCTGCAAAGACAAATCGATGCATTGCAAGAGGCGCTGCGAAGATGGTTTGAGCGAGAAGGAGAGAGGAAAGCGAAGATGAAGCTGAAGAAGAGCTATCTGAGGAGGAAAAAGAAGCTGCGGGAGATCCTACAGAAGTTAGGTTGTTGAGGGCCATTTCAAAGATCAGAAAAAGGTCCAAGATCAAAGTTTCTACCTATTCTGGAGATTTGAATGTAGAGCAACTTATTGATTGTTTCAATGATATGGAGGAGTATTTCGAGTATGAAGATGTGGAAGTCCCTGAACGGGTCAAGTTTGCAAAGACAAAGTTGAAGGGCCATGCCAGTATTTTGTGGAAGGAGGTCCAGTTAGAGAAAAACAAAAAAGGAAAAGTAAAGATTACCAGATGGGATAGGATGGTGGAGAAATTGAAGAGGCATTTCATTCCTGTGGACTATGAGATGGAGTTGCTAAAGAAGCTGTAAGGATTGAAGCAAGGTAACAAGTCTGTTAAGGAGTATACAGAAGATTTTTATAAGATCATTATCAGGACAGGCCTTGGGGAGACCAACAAGGAGAAGGTAACCCATTACATTAATGTGTTGAGGCCAAGTATTGAAGAAGAATTGAGCCTGGTCAGAATGACCACCATAGAAGATGCATACCAGTTTTTCCTAAAGGTGGAAGAGAAATTGAATAAGAAATTTGAAAGCAAGCAAAGGGGAAGAGGTCAAGGTGGAAGGACTGGTGGAAGACCCTATGGAAGCTGAAATGAAGATCCAAAGAAAAGTGAAGAAGCTAGAACCAGTCAAAATTAGAGAGGAGATAATACCTACCGCTCTCGTGACCTGAATAATGGTGAGCAAAGAGGAAGAGGAAGAGGTAGACCTAGGCAAGGACCTGGAAGAGGAGGTTTCAGAGGAACATGTTTTCAATGTGGAGAAGAAGGGCATCAAGCATACGAGTGTCCACAACATCAAGGAAGGATGAATAGAAGACCTAAAGGTAATGCATGAGTTGCACATGTGGATGAAGATGCACAGTCTGAATGCTTCGAAGATGCAGAAAGGGGAGAAACCCTAGTTGTTAGAAGATCTTTGTTGAATGAGGAGAAAGAACCCAATTAGAGGAAGAGTTCATTCCGCACAAGTTGCAAATGTGAAGGTAAGTGTTGTGATATTATTATTGACAGTGGAAGCACTGATAATCTTGTTTCAGAGGAGATGGTTGAAAAATTGAAGTTGACAAGAAGAAAGCATCTGCATCCATACCGGATTGCATGGTTACAGAAGGACCATAGATCTTTGGTCAATGAGTAGTGTTTAGTAAAGTTCAAGATTGGTGACTACCATGATGAGGTGTTGTTTGACTCATACCAATGGATACATGTCATATGTTATTGGGGAGGCCGTGGCAGTATGATAGGAGCTCTGTCCATGATGGCCGTGCAAACACATACTCCCTCACAAAGGATGGAGTCCGTCATAAGTTGAAGCCCTTGAAGGAGGTGGAAGAAAAGGTATGTAGTGCTGCCAGAATTTGCTTGGTAGATGGTAGAAAGTTTTTGGAGGGTCTGAAGAATGAGCGTCATTGCTTTGCATTGATTCCTAAGATCGGTCAGGAGAAATGTGAAGATGTACCAGTAGAAGTCTCAGAAATGTTGGAAGAATTTCAAGATATTGTCTCTGATAATTTACCGGAAGGTTTACCAATAGTAAGGAAGATAAGTCATCAAATGGATTTGATACCAAGAGCTAGTTTACCAAATAAGGTAGCCCACAGAATGACTCCAGCAGAGAATGACGAGTTGAATAGACAAGTTCATGAGCTGTTAAGGAAGGGACTGATAAGGGAGAGCCTAAGTCCATGTGCGGTACCTGCAATACTAGCACCAAAGAAAGATGGTTAGTGGAGGATGTGTACAGATTCTTGAGCCATCAACAAGATCACAATCATGTACAGATTTCTATTGCCCAGAATGGATGACATAATGGACTGTTTGAGTGGAGCCAAGTACTTCACGAAGATTGATCTGAAGAGTGGGTATCACCAGATTCGAATCAGAGAAGGAGATGAATGAAAGTCAACCTTCAAGACAAAGGAGGGTTTGTATGAGTGGTTAGTCATGCCATTTGGGCTAACCATTGCACTGAGCACATTCATACGGCTCATGAACGAGGTACTGAGAGAATTTTTGGGAAGTTTTGTTATTGTTTATTTAGATGACATTTTGATTTTCAGTAAGACTTGGGATGAGCATTTGATGCATATCAGAAGAGTTTTAGAGAAGCCGAGGGAGGAGAAGTTGTTGATCAATCTGAAGAAATGTAGTTTTGCAAAGAAGGAGTTGGTATACCTGGGATTTATTGTCTCAGAGGAAGGTCTTAAGATGGACCCAGAGAAGGTGAGGGCTATCATTGAATGGCGTACGCCAAGGAGTGCTTTCGAGGTAAGATCTTTTCATGGTTTGGCAAGTTTTTACAGAAAGTTTATCAGGAATTTCAGTCGCACTTGTGCACCCCTAACTGAGACAATGAGAGGGGATAGAAAAGAGTTTAGATGGACTAAAGGAGCAGACAAAAGCTTTGATACATTGAAGTAGAAAGTCGTAGCACAACCTATTTTGGCACTTCCAGATTTCAATAAGGTATTTCAGGTAGATTGTGATGCTAGTGGTAGTGGTATAGGAGCTGTTCTGAGTCAAGAAGGTAAGCCTATTGCCTATTTTAGTGAGAAGCTTAATTATGCCAACAAAAGTATTATGTTTATGATCAGGAGTTTTATGCAATAGTTCAGGCTTTGAAGAAATGGAGACATTATTTGTTGCCAAAAGAGTCTGTTTTATATACTGATCATTAGGCTTTGTAGTATCTTAATAGTCAAGCAAAGTTAAATCAAAGGCACTTAAAATGGGTTGAGTTTTTGTAGAGTTATACTTTTGTTTTGAAGCACAGGAGTGGGAAGTCCAACAGACTTGCGGATGCCTTGAGGAGAAGGCAAAATTTGTTGACAGAAATGAAGATAGAGGTTTTTGGGTTTGATGAATTCAAAAGTTTGTATCCTGAAGATCCAGATTTTGTAGAGGCTTGGAAAGCTTGTCTAGAATCTGTTACTTTGGATATGACAAAATGGTTGGATTTCATAATCCAAGATGGCATGCTGTTTAGAGGAAGCCAGTTGTGCATTCCGAGGAGTTCCATGAGAGAGAACCTGATTAAGGAGAAGCATAGTGGAGGATTAGCTGGACACTTTGGTCGAGATAAGACCATTGCTGTTGTTGGTGAACATTATTATTGGCTACAATTGCAACAAGATGTGAAAAAATTTTGTGCAGAGTTGCAGAGTGTGTCAGATGGTAAAAGGAACAAGTTAGAATACAGGGCTATATCAACCGTTACCTATACCAGAGAAACCATGGGATGATATTATTATGGATTTTGTTCTTGGTTTACCAAGGACACAGAGAGGACATAATTCCATTTTTGTGGTGGTGGACAGATTCTCAAAGATGGCCCATTTTATTCCTTGCAAGAAGACTAATGATGATATTCATATTGTAGAGTTGTTTTTTTGGGAGGTGGTGAGACTACATGGTCTACCTAAGAGCATAGTTTCAGATCGAGATACCAAGTTTGTTGGTTATTTCTGGAGGACATTGTGGAAGAAGTTGAAGACAGATTTGATGTTCAATTCTGCACACCATCGACAGACTGATGGATAGACAGAAGTGGTGAATAGGAGTTTGGGTAACCTGCTACGTTGCTTAGTAGGAGATAAGCCCAAGGGATGGGATTTGATTTTACCACAGGTAGAATTTGCTTACAACAATTCTGTCAATAGGAGCACAGGTAAATCTCCATTCTAGGTTGTGTATGGGAGTAGCCAAAGAACTGCTTCTGAATTGAGAAGGATGGATAAGGTGGAGAAATGTAGTGCCGAAGCTAAAAATTTTGCTGAGCACATGAAGAATTTACATGAAGAGGTAAGAAAGCATATCCATAAGATGAATTCTCAATATAAGGCTAAGGCAGATCAGAAGAGGAGACATAAGGAGTTTCAGGAGGGTGATGAAGTCATAGTTCACTTGAGAAAAGAAAGATTTCCAGTTGGTACATATAATAAGCTGAAGATGAGAAAATTTGGACCATGTAGAATCCTGAAGAAGCACGATTCAGGAAATGCATTTGAGGTAGAGTTACCTGATGACATCAATATTTCACCAGTGTTCAACATTTCAGATCTGACAGAGTATCATGATGATGGACTTGATAAGGGAACACAGTGGGACATTCCAGCATCTACTTCAGAGAAGGAGGAGATAGAGGGCATTTTGGATAGCCGTGTGGGTAAGAGTACAAGAAACAGGCAGTATACAAAATACTTGGTGAAATGGAAAGGAAGGCCTGTTGAAGATTCATCATGGTTATCTGAGACTGAGGTTAACTGTTTTGGTTTCCCTCTAACTCATGAGAAGTGACAGGGTCACTTTTTAAATTACCCCGGGTGTCTGACGTAGGAGCATCCAGGGTGTAAGAGCAATCTTGCATCAACGAAAAAAAATAAAAAATAAAAAAAAATGTGTTGTTTCTTTTCAATAAGGGCTGAATTTGGCAGGGTTACTATTTTTAGTAAGTTTGTATTTGTGCATGGTTGGATACAAAATCTTACACGAACCTCCAAAATGGTGAATTGAAGCTAATGGTGAAGAAATCACTTCAATATCATTTGTCATTTGTGAGATATTAAAATTTCAAATTCCAAAAATCCTATCGAAATATTCAAAGTCAAATTTGAGGCATTTAGAGGCTCCGGATGGGCCCAAAATTTGGTGGGAAACCCAAGTAGTCTACCTATTGGTACTGCTTTTGCTCCATCACCTTTTCGAGAGCTTTCTGAAAAGGTATTATAATTGAAAATCCAATGGTCGGATTGAAAGTTATGGCCCCGCAAAGTTGACCTATTTTTGGAGGGAGATGCAAAATTTGAAATTAAGCTGGTGGTCGCCAAAAAGGGCTATATATAACCATTTTTGGGAACCCTTAGGGTAGTAGAGTTAAGGGGGGAGGTGTAGAGTCAAGAAAGGTGGGGAAATTAGAAACCCTAATTGATTTGGGAATTATAGAAGGCTGAAGATTCTAGAGTCTTGAGAGAGGGAGCTGTAATGTGTTGCAGCCTGCAGGGGATTCATCCTTTGATTGTGTTTGAGCTTTTGTAATGTAATGTTTTTCCCATATTAATAAAATATCATTCCATTTTCTGCATACAATTTCTATTATTGTGTGTTTTATGATTTACCACTTCATCAACCCAAAAATGTTTCAAGTTGCGACATCTCTTCGCTAGAATTCTGGGCCCCTAAGATCTTGGAAGAAATTGGCAATGGTCTTGGATCATTCCTTTGTACAAAAGAAAGAATGGAAGAAGATGGAATCACCACCTATGTCAGATTAGGGGTGGAAAAAAGTTCATCAGATTTACCTTGGCAGGAGATCAAGTTGCACTCAAATTGGGTAAGCTGGATGCAAAAGATTCTTTCGGATACCCTACCTAGAGGCAATCTAGTCAAAGCACTGGGATGGAGAATTTCCCCTATCGAACCAATTCGAATAAAGGAAGCAAGCCCTGAGATCGTAGGATCCTCCTTTTCTGTAATAGATAAACCAGAGAAAGAATGCAAGGAAGGCCAGTGGCAAGATCAGAAGAGTCTAAGAAGATTGGATGAAGATTTGGTGGGAAGGTTGGAAAAGGCAACTGAAACCCTCGATAAAAGGGAAGATTTGGATCACAAGCTATCATAAGTCATCAATCTCCTGGGAAACAAGGTTAGGAAGGAAGATCTTAGCTCCTTAATTCAAGTAGGTAATGAATTAGCTGAATTATCCACTGCAGCAAAAAGTGGAGCCTTTAGTTTGGAGGAAGACTGCAATGTGGAGGATTGGATTGATGAGACAACTCTAGAAATTGGGATCATATAGACAGAAGAAGAAGATGCAGGACAGGAAGAAGCCAGAGAGCTAATTGATCTTATTCCCTCTCACATGGAAACTGGGAATCTTGGCATTGGGAAAAAAGAATCTTTGAAATCCACTCCGGATTGTGGAGAAAGCAAAAAGAGTGGGAGAATCCCTAATCAGGAGAAACTCAAGTGGAATGGAGAGGCAAACGAGCAACTAAAAATAAATGAGATGATGAAAGTAGGGAAGGGCGATGCCTCCCTGAACAACAATGAAGCTCATATCGTGGAATGTTAGAGGCCTTAATGCCCCTAACAAGGGGTGCCTAATTTAGCACTAGGTAGAGTCTTTTCAAGTTGACATTTGTCTGTTACAAGAAACCAAATTAGGAGATCAAGAGGAGTTGTTTGGCAGAAAAATGAAGTTTTGAAAATGGTGTGGAGTCAATGCCTCTGGATCTTCTGGAGGTCTGATGATTTTGTGGAAGCCATAATATGTTTTAGTAGAAGAAGTGGCAACAAACAAGCATTGGATCGCATGCAAGGTAAGAAGCCTAGGCTCTACTTTGAGTTGTTTCCTTATAAATGTTTATGGCCTGATAAATTGTATTCATAAAAGGCAAGTTTGGGGGGAGTTATCGTCCATTTGCAATAACTTGGGGGAGGAATTTTGCATTATTAGAGGTGACTTCAATGCTATTCTAAGATCAGAGGACAAGAAAGGGGGGTGGGCAGGAAATTGCAATCCCAAATTGATTTTGAAACCTTTGTTGATTCTAACTCGCTAATAGAGGTGCAAATGGGCAATTGTTGTTTTACATTCACAAATAGAAGAGTGGGCTTTTGCAGCTTTGCAGAGAAGTTGGATCGGTTTTTCTTCAAAGGGGTTTGGGGCTAGTTTCCCTTCTCATTAAACTACAAGATAGAATTGGGGACAAGGTCAGATCATTATCCTATTTTGGTGGAGATTATGGGAGAGAAAGGTCCCGTAAGATGCCCATCTAAATTTGAAAACATGTGGTTCAAGGACCCAAGTCTCTTGGAGATAATCACCTAATGGTGGACAAGCAATGATCCAGACGGTTCAAAAATGTTCAACATCACAGCCAAACTAAAAATTGTAAAATAGAATCTCAAAAACTAGAACAAAATAATTTTCAAAAATATTTTTGAAGAAAAAAGGAAAATAGAGGAGGAGCTAAAAGTTCTGTCAAAAAAAGTGATCAAGGAAGGTATGAATGAGCAAACTTTTTTGGAAGAAAAGGCACTTTTAAGTAGGATGAAGGAGATCCTTGCCAAGGAAGAAATCTTCTGGCGGCAAAAATCTAGAGAAATCTGGCTTAAAGCTAGTGATAAAAATGCAAAGTTCTTTCACAACTCCACCAAGGTTAGGAGAGAAGTGAATGGAATTACTCACATCAAGACTTTGGAAGGTAGGTCGTTGGAAAAAGTGGAGGAGGTGAAAGAAGAAACTGTGGATTTTTCATGAACCTCCTAAATGATTGGGAAGGATCCAACCTAAAGGCACAGGGGAAGCTACTACAAGGATTTTCGGTACTAGTATCAGAGGCCCAGAATGCAATGCTGAATAGCAAATTCATGGAAAAAGAAATCAAGGAGGTTCTTTTCCAACTCCACCCAGATAAAGCACCTAGACTAGATGGTTTTTTGGCTGCTTTCTTTTAGAAATGTTGGAACATAGTGGGGAGAGAAGTCACGAAAGCAATAGAGGACTCCAGAAGCTCAAGATGATCCCTCAAAGAATTGAATAACACCTTCATTGTGCTAATTCCAAAGAAGGAAAAACTAGAATTTTTGGAGGATTTTAGACCAATAGCCCTATGCAACACTTTCTACAAGATTTTATCTAAATCTATTGCCAATTAGTTGAAAAAGATCATGTCTAACATCATTGCGAAAGAAAAAATTGGTTTTGTCCCTAGAAGATCCATACTCAATAGAGTAATCATTGCGCAGGAGGTCATACACTCCGTTCAAAGACTAAAAAAACTAGCTATGCTAATGAAATTGGACATAAGAAAGGCATATGACAAAGTTAATTGGCGCTTCCTGTTCAAATTTTTAGAAGCATTTGGCTTCAACAGGGTTGGCTAAACTGGGTGTTCGAATGGGTAGCTTGTCCCATATATTCGGTACCGATAAATATCTCTCCCGAAGGCTTCTTCAATGCATCACATGGGCTATGTTAGGAGGATCCCCTTTCTCCCTTTCTATTCATCATTATGACAGAAGCCTTGGGAAGGTCCATCAACAAGGCTTGGAGAGAAGGCAAGGTGCAAGGGTTACATGTAACAAGCTCTCTCCTAGAAATCACTCACCAACAATTCACATACGATACTATGTTGTTTAGCCTAGCTCATGAAAAAGAGGCTAGAAACTTCAAAAAAATAGTGGAGTCCACCTTGACATCGGGACAAGAGGTAATCTTGGCAAAATTAGAAGTTTTCTTTTTCAATATAAGAGGGGACAAGGAATCTCAAATTCTCAAAATTCTAAAATTTAAAAAAGGAAATCTCCCATGCAAATATTTGGGCATACCTCTGACCAAAGGTCTTCAACCTGGGAGGACATGGGAAGCATTGATGGAAAAGGTGAAGAATAAGATGGCCTCATGGAAAAGCCATTGGCTGGCTTGGGTAGGTAGACTAACCATGATCAAATCAGTGCTAGCAGCCATCCCGACTTATCTAATTTCTTGCCTCCCTCTCTCGGCGGAAGCTAGTAAGGCTCTAAACCAATTAATGAGGAATTTTTTTCTAGAAAGGAAATTTAGAACAGAAAAAGCTCCCATTAATAAAGTGGGATAATATTTGCAAGAGTAAGGAAGATGGCACGAGAGTGAAGGTGGTAGCTAAACAAAATATAGCCCTAGGGGCAAAGCTAATATGGGCTATCCATGCCAAAAGGGAGCTCTAGTGGGTCAAAATAGTAAGGGCAAAGTATTTAGGCAATGAAACATATAGCATTTTCACATCTCACTCTCTCCCTAAGTGCTCAAGAATCTAGAATTTTATGAAATCATGCAGAGAGCTCATAACAAACCATCTCACCTGGGAAATTATGGATGGAAGGTCTTCCTCCTTCCAGGAAGACTCGTGGGAGGGAGGGTAGAAATTAGAAGAAGTCGAGTCCTTAGAAGAAGTCAAAAGGATCACAAAGCAGGCATGGGGTGATAAGGTAATAGATTACATGGATGTTTCAGAATAGCATGGAGTTCCCTGCTTCAAATGGAAGAGTACCCAAAATTTTGGCCTAGATGATAGGCTAGTAGATTACTATGAGAGGCTAGTGAAGAGTCAAAAAATCAGCTTAGGTCAGGATCAAGACATTCTTCAATGGAATGCCTCAGTGGATGGGGAATACAATGACAAAGATGGGTATAAAGCTCTAACTATCACCAAAGAAGGACAACCAAGATTGTCAATTCATCTATGCTGGAGTAAAGAATGTCTCTCGAAGGCAAGAATCTTTTCTTGGATGGATTTGCAGGGCAGAGATTTGACTACAAACAGATTTAAAAAGCTAGGATATCAAGGCCCTTCGCATTGCCCCCTGTGTAAACAAGAAGAAGAGAGTGGGGATCATTTATTTCTAAATTGTTCTTTTGCCCAATCTTGTTGGCACTAGCTCCTTGCAAAACTACAATGGCAAACAACTCTTCCGAATAGGCTAATTGACTTATTCATCAGTTGGCCACTGGGTTACAAAAAAACATTGTTTAAGAACCTTTAGAAGATAAGGCCCTCGATAGTGGTTTGGGAACTCTAGAAGGAGCGCAATCATATAATATTTCAGAACAAGGAAATGCCAGTCCCCTCGCTTATGAATAAAATAGAAGCAAGCATAGTAGAACAAATAAACTCAAGAATAGAAGAATAGATGCCTAAGAAATCCAATTTCATGTTGTGGGATGCAGCTATGCAAAGCTCTTGACATGGTTTATGAGCTCCCGACTTCGGAGGTGTAGGTCCCTCTAATAATCAAGAAGACAGAGCTAAAACAATGTGAAGTCCCCTGGAGTTTGATTGGCTAAAGCTCAACTTTGACCAAGCTTCCCAAGGAAACCGAAGCACCTTAGGGGCTAGATGCATCATTCACAATTGGAATGGTAGTACCGTGGGAAAATAGGCCTTTCCCCTCCTATAAGGAACAAATAATTTGGCAGAATTCTAAGCTCTCATTCTGGGCCTAAAGTTTTGCAAAGACTTAAAGGCAACAAAAGTAGTAGTGAAGGGCGATTCCACCCTAGTCATCAACACACTTCACTCTAGAAGGATGACAAACTAGAAACTGAGTGCTCAATTAGATATTGCCCTTAAATTGGCAGACAGTTTTGAGGAAACAATGTTCAATCACATTTAGAGGGAAGGGAAAAGAGAGGCAAACTTGCTTTCCAATGAAGGGGTGGATGGCATTTAGATTAAGGAGGTTTGCATATGAGTCCACTCCAAATGTGGGCGGTAGGGTGGGGGCCCTACAGATCATAAGATGTGTAGGGATGGATAAGCAGGGTGGCGGTCATGAGAAAGAATGATAATAAATTGATACAAGGTGGAAGCATAGGAATAAGGGATGTCTATGGAATGACCACTCCCACACAGGAAGACTGGCATGATGGCAACAATCATTAAATTGCAAGGAGCACGAGTAGGTGATGCAGCCGAAGTACCACGATCCCCATTCATAAGATCATGTGGACTTGTTAGCACGAGCCATCTCCACTCAGATGTCCAGAACTTTCCATTGCATTTATAGCTAGAGGTATAGACAGTGAAGTTAGAAATATATATTTCCTCCTTCGTTTAGCAGTGATGGCCAGGGAACCAAGATTAAATATTTTCCTTTCCTCTAAGAATTTGTAGAGTAGGCTATTAGTCTATGAGGGAATGGCAATGCCTATTTTCTTGACTAGCTCAGTCAGGCAAATGGATTTTTGTGGGAAAATAATAGACCAACATTTCTGGCGAAACCTGATACAGAGGGACGCCTTCATGATAGGTGCGGTGAAGCTAATTTTGGGTAGGGGCTTCATGGAGGATGGGAAGTGATACAAGGTTGATCCCATCATCACTTCTCAGTTTGTGGCTTCGTTGCTTGATGTAAGTGTGGAGAAGGCAGTGGTCAGCACTGCAACCCATATGGCCTTCAAAAACCATCTTCTCAAGGGCCTCAAGGATGTGCTGGCTAAGGCAATTTATGGAGCAAGAATTCTATGGCCAAAGGATTTGGAGAAGATAGATAGGGACGAGGGGGTCATCTCATATTACCCTTTCCTACTAGACCTGAAAGGAGAGGTACTGCAAGAGCATAGGGAAAGGGTGAGGAAAGGCTAGGCCTTTCTAAGGAAACTATTCTAGTTTGAGGACACAGTGGACTTCTCATGGATTCTTGAATTCTGCGACTATCTAGTGGAGCAAGGTGTTGGGTAAGGGCATGGTCTCTCCGTCTTAAAGTGTTAATAGTTTTTTTTTGTTGTCTCTCAAATTCTTTGTCAGTGGGTGGTATCAGACTATGTATACCTGGTAATAGTTTGTAGTCTACTGCCAATATGCCCTGCATGACAATTTTGATGGCTCAATAGACCTTGTGTGATCATTTTTGGAAAAGGCACTAGAAATCTAGCTATTAGGAAGACAAGGAAAGGACTTTGTCATTTTTGGCAAAGCTAAGTTGTATGATTTCAATACTTTAATATAAATATCTCTCTCTTATGCATAAAAAAAAAACTTCTAAAATAAAATGGGACTGGTTTTCAAATTTATTTTATTACAAAATATTTACAAATTACCCATACAACTAAGCTTGACTCTTTTCCATTTATTGACTAACATGTATAGAGTGATTAATTGTAGATTTTTAATAATTATATTAAAGTGTAGCTTGGCTATTCCATTACTAATCTCAATTCTTATAAAAAAGGTGTGTAAACATGAAGTACAATAATTGATGCTTTTGTGTCTACTTGTGTGGAGAGAAGGGTCAAATGCATCATTCATTTATTCATCTACTCTTACTAGTAATACATATGGTAGAATATGGTGATTATAGTGGCAATGACTCTCGTTAAGGTGCTTTACTAGTTTCTTGATATTTGCTCTCCACCTCTCATAAAACCCTATTGATAGCTAGTGCTTACTAGTCTTCTAAATTTACTAGTTACTGGTGACTTCTTTTGTTTAAGAGTAGGAGTAGTTGGTTGGATATATGGTTTCTACCAAACCATGATAATTGCTTTAATGTTCAAAAAAACCAAGAAAATTTTCTTAATCATAAAAAATAGCAACTTTGTTGTTGTTGTGAATGTTGCGACAAGGTTATTAAATATTTTGCTGCTAAAACCCTACATTTATGATGACTTCTTATTGTTGGTATTGCTATTCATGGTGGCATTTGATACTATAATAATGCATTATAATTCCCCAATCTTCTTGCTCTACTTGTTTCTGGTTTTTAATTATTAAATCGGTAGTGTTACAATTTGGCTTTCACTCTTTCTTGACTACTTAATTTTGTAGTTTCTTTCACACTCAATTATTTATTTTCTATGGTTGGTTTTGGATTTTTTAAATATTTTGTCTATTTTTGTCTTATCTTTTAGCATGACAATTCTCATCTTCAAATCTTGTGGAGTACATTTGTGTAGCCTAGTATGACTATGAATACTTTTCCTAATTCAAATGTCAATAAATATTTAATTTTTGGAACTCTATCATTGAAAATTATTGTTTTTGATAAAATAAGGTGGCAGAAACAAGGGGCCGAACCCTTACAAAGCAAAAAGGAACCCCAGAGGCAACAGAACAAAAATGCCTCACAACAGTCACAACATCACCCGGTTAGTCAGCATAGACAACATATACAACAATCAATCCAGATACAGAAAATAGGCAGAAAGCAGAGGAACAACAATATAAAAGAGACTAGAGCTAAGGAGAAGGATTCTCCCAGCTCTTAGCCATGGATTCCATAAAATAATCCAACTTTTTGTAGTTTTCATCCTTGTCAGCTGCAGCAGTAGCTCTAAGATCCTGTAAAATAGAGAGATTAAATAAAACCGCCCGCCTAAGCATGGTGGAGAAAGACTGCTCCAGCTTCACAATGCAGCACCTCAGGGCATCAATGTCCTTTCTGTAACCAGCTTCTTCCTCTGTTTTGTCAGCAACTTCCTCCACAAACATCTTACCATCTTCGTCAGCATTGTCAGCAGAGTCCCCAATTGCACCACCATTAGTCTCCATCTGAGGATTCTCATTCTTTCCTTCCACCTCTTCAGAAATCTCCTGGACCTCCAGAACCTTGGTCACACCACCCTAAGTGGACTCATCTGACACTGACTCTGAGTAATCAATGAGTTTGGCTTTAGGCGCAGGTTTAACCGCGATCCTCCCCGACCTCCTGACTCCTAAGGAAAAGCACTCCTGCGTGCCCTTAATAGCCAAATCAGGTTTACTGCCAGGACCCACAAGGGTACTACAGGGATTATTAGGGGTCCCCACAGCAAACCCCATAGTCTCCGCTTCAACCCCCTTAAATTTCCTCTTCTTACTCTTTACAGTACTTTTGGACAGAGAGGTATGGGTAGCGGTCACCATAGGACTATCATCATTAGGAAAGGAAACCCCTTTAGACTTAGGGGAACTAGGGGAATGGTAAGGCTCATCAGAAGTAGGAATATCCTCAGGGTCGGCAGACTTTTCCCCACTGTGAGACGGAAGAGGCTTAGCTGGCTCAAGAGCAAGGTGGAAATTATATAAACAGAGGATGAGACCCTGATGTAGGGGAATAGGTTGCTTGGAGGGTTTTTTAACCAGTTTAGCTTTGACCCTAAAAATTGAATGCTCAAGGGAGGACGTAAGATAAAACGGGAAGCTAATGAGACTATTACGTCTAAAATGATTCAAAAGAGGAAGATGATAGTTGTAAAACCTAGTAAAGCGCCCTTCCAGGGTGAAATACTTCATTATCAGGAAACACATAGCATCTCATGGCTCCGGCAGCTTGGCCCTATCGAACCCTCCCTTGTAGGGAACCAGTTCCTCACCTTCCCCAAGGAAAAGCTTTTGGTTAGAATGATCGACCACCTTAGCTTTTCTTTGCAGCTTGGTCCCCATAGTCGACATACCAGACGCCATAGCGATAACTTTCTCAGAGATCTCAAACCCAATTCTTCCCATTGTGACTTTACAATTATGCCAGGATCTCACGAATTATTTCGATAAATTCTCATCATAGCCATTAAGGCGTTCCAAGTAGGAACTGATGCCACCCTCCTTACAGTAGTTCCAAACCACTGCACTGTCTTTAAACTCACAGCATGAAATAGGCTCTGTTCGGATCCTATCTCCCCCCATCTTAGCCTTACAGACAGTAGCACAAAAACCCCAGCACCAGATATTCACAGAGTTAACTGAGAAGGGGAAAATGATTGCTTGATAGGAAATAATGATAGTAATACATCTGCATCCATTGGAATTAATGAGAGCTGCCTGCCGCTTACGCTTCCCATGCTCGGACATGATTCCAAGGCATCCGCTATGATTAACAGGTTAGCAACTTGTTTTATCACCAAGAAGTAATAAGGTTGATATGACAACCAGGCACGTAGTACTCCAGAACCCATACTTCAAGATACATGTCTGCCTCTTCCACCAAGGCCTACAGAGAGAGCTAAAAATATTTATATGCTAACTCATCATTGACACGTCGACTCTTTTTGAATTAAGTCCCTTATGTTAAGGGGGATGTTGTAAGCTTGGCGCCAACAACACCAATTTAAAAATTGTTGGCCAAGGTCAGCAAAAGCATCAGCAACAGCATTGCCCTCTTTGTAGATATGAGACATATCCATGCTGGGAATCCATTGTAGCAGGAGCTAAATGTCCACAATGATGTCTTTCAGTTTCCAGCCACAAGTCGACACATTATTAATCGCATCAATAACCAGTTTTAAATCCCCTTGGATATGCAGTTGTCTAATATCAAGGGAAATAGCCAGCTTCACCCCCCATAAAAGAGTAGAGGCTTCAGCATAATTATTGCTTTGGAAGCCAATCCCACTAGCATAAGCAGCAACCAGCCAACCTCTGTCATCCCTTATAATTCTGCCACTGCTAGCCTTACCATCCCCCTTGGAAGCCCCATCGAAATTTAGTTTGAGCCAACCTGGCTTTGGGGGTATCCATTTAGTATTTAATCTTTGCACCAGTTTGGAGTTGTTATGGGTTGGGATTTGACTAAGAACCCTCTAATTCATAGCAATTTGCTCCTCTTCTTGAGAAAGAGGTTTCTCCGTAGTTTTGATATGGGAATTGGTCACACTTTCCAAAAGAATCTTAGAAAAAGAGTGAAGAACTTGAGAAGTTTCTCTAGCAACATCCCTGAAAACTCTATCATTCCGTTCCTTCCATAAGGTCCAACCAAGACAGGGAAGAGTTTGATTCCAGAGCTCGATAATCCAAGGATGAGAAAAGGGGGGACACCAATTAGCTATGACTTCCCTAATATCAGCATTACACACCCATTGTATGCCAAAGTTCCTTAAAATAATGGTCCAGATTTCCTTAGCAAAGTCACAATGAAGGATAAAGTGAGAAATAGTTTCCTCTTTTTCCAAGCACAGAAAGCACCTGTTAACCAGGGTGAATCCCCTTCTTTGAAGGTTATCTTGAGTTAGGATTTTGTTATGAGTAGCAGCCCACCAAAACATGTTGATTTTAGGGATAAGTTTGTAATTCCACACTTTCCTCCAAATATCATTTTTATGCCCTTTAGGGATCAATAGATGATAAGCAGACTTAGCAGAGAAACAACCTTTCTTGTCTGGCCACCAAACCAACTCATCCCCCCTAGGGAAAAGAGGAATTCTGATCTCATGAAGAAGATTTTGAATAACCCTTATCCGAGGAGTGAATTCAAGACGATGAGTGCAGCAGTCCATGAGATTCTTCCAACTCCTAATACCATTATTAGTGTGAATAAAATTGCACACTTTATCCCCAAAAAACTGAGTAGTAATGCCAGCAATTGGTCCATAATCACCTAGAGTAACAAGGGCTTTATCATTCATCCAAATATCTTCCCAGAAGTTAATAGACTTACCATTCCCCATTTTCCATCTTAGCCCAAGCTTGAGCAGACCTCTGGACTTCAGCATTTTGTTCCAGATAACAGATCCCTATGGGAGCCTTTCCTGATGGATAGAACTAAAGTGATTAGTTTCATGAAGATACTTAGCACTCATAATATCTCCCCACTCTTTATTGTTGTGTATCAAATTCCAGTTTATTTTGGAGAGGAGGGCCTTGTTCATTTTTCTGACAGATCTAATGTTGAGACCTCCATGAGATTTGGGAAGATAAACTTTCTCCCAGCTAACTAAGGACATTCTCTGTTTGTCTTCTATCCCCGTCCAAAGGAATTTTCATTGAATCTGCTCTAATTTATCAGCAATAAATTTAGGCATTTTGAACAGGGACAGAAAGTAAGTAGGGATACCTTGTAAAGTAGTGCTTAAAAGCTGTAACTTGCCCACACTACTGAGTAATTTCCCCTTCCAGCCAACCAATTTCTTTTGAGTTCTTTCCAGGATTCCATTCCAAAATCCTTGAGACACTTCTTTGACTATGAGTGGGAGGCCAAGATAGGTAGCAGGAAGGTCAGCTTCAGCACAGCTAATAATGTGAATGATTTTCCTTCAGAGATCAGTTGAGGTATTAAAAAAATACACATTGCTTTTCTGAAAGTTTATGTGTTGGCCAGAAGCTTTGGCATAGTCATTTAACATATTCTTCCAACAATGAGCTTCAACCACCGAAGAGATACCAAAGAGGATGGTATCATCAACAAATTGTTGCACCGGTATAGGAGGAAGGGAGGAGGCAGGTTTAATACCCACAATCTCTTTAGAAGCAATCTTAGAGTGAATAAACCTCCCAAGAGCCTCTGCTATCAAAATAAACAAATAAGGTGAGAGAGGATCCCCCTGTCTAATTCCCCTCAAGGAAGAGAAGAAACCCCTAGGAACTCCATTGGCCAAAATTGAGAATTTAGCAGTAGAAACAGCCTCACGGATGAGAAGGGAAATTTTATCATTAAAACCAAACTTTTTCAGGACTTCAAACAGGAATTTTCGAGAGACTCTATCATAGGCCTTGGAAATATCTAACTTTAGTACCATGCCAGGAATTCTGCTCTTGTCCATAGAGTGCATAGTTTCATGAGTGGATATGACAGCATCAAGAATTTGATGACCAAGGACAAAGCCTTTCTGAGAAGTAGAAATAATTTTATCCAAAAAAGGTTGGAATCTCAGGGCAAGCACTTTGGTACAAAGTTTATAAATGGTATTACATGAGCTAATGGGTCTGAAATCAGAAAGATGAATAGGTTTCAACTTTTTAGGGACAAGGACAATAAAAGTATTATTAATCTGCTTTAGAAGTTTACCAATTCTAAAAAAATCCTTAATAGCAGCCATAACATCAGCACCCACAATATCCCAATATTCCTAAAAGAATATTGGAGGAAAGCCATCTGGGCCAGGGGCTTTAAAAGAACCCATAGAGAATAAAACAGTACAGATCTCCTCCTCAGAAAATTATTGTTGCTTTGTTATTCGTAGGGAATTTTTTGAAGAAATTTTAGAACATTTGGGCTGAAAGGCTCACAGTGTACCGAATTGGAGAGAAATATAAAAGTTATTCACAAGAAATTTTGCAAAGGTTAGAGATGGCTTTATGTTGCTTTCACTTCGATTTTTAACAAATTCTTGAGTCAAGATCTCACTACTTTTTAGTTTGATGTTTGTTTGGTGTTTACCAAATTTAGTAACAATTTTTAAACACATATATTTTGGTTTATATTTTTGCTGTCTTTACTGGAATTAGTTGATCGTTTGATTTTATTTGTAGTGTTATATGTGGATGGTACATTTATTCCTCATTAGTTGTTGTATGGGAATAAAACATTTTTTTTCTTTTTCTATATATTGAATTTATTCCTTAGTATTTGTTGAATAAGCATTTATTATAATATATTAAATATTTGTGCTCTACAATGGTGGAGTGGCATGAGGATCTGGTAGTTTGTTTATGGAAGTAGGCTCATGTACCACACACCACACTTGGGCTCTTCATTCTGTAATTCATTAGTGCTAGTTTGTAGAAGGTTGGAAAAATCTGAACCCACATTGTTGGACATAATGACAGTTCCTTTCACAATCATTCCTCTCACCTTAAGCAGGGGGAATCTGACAAGAAACTCTACTTGGAGTTATCCATAACAAAAAATCAAGTATGAAATCCTTTCATCCTCTAAGATCTCACACAAGTCCTTCAATTAGTGTTCCTTCCATGAGTTCCACCTTTGATGCAAGCCCTGAGACCATGTAACGCCCACCATGGAACTCTAGAGAACAACATAATTTCACTAAACAAACAAGATAATTTTTTTTAAATGAATAAGATAACAAAGTAATGTTTAACATATCTATACACATAATTAAACTAACTACTTGTCCTCTAAGGTTCCATGGTTGCATTACTAACAAATCAATTAATAAGATTTAACATACATTATGAATTAAATAACATCAGTAGATCATTCTAAATCTATCGCATTAAATGAATAAACATTTACATCTCCATATCATGACATAACATAAGTAATCAACATGATCTTGAGTACATAAACAAACTTTCCTTACACATGAGTACATCATTACATTGTTTACATTATCACCTTCCTAATTACATAGGAATACATACTTTATGTCTTATCTAATACATATGACTAGAACAAGAGCATAAATAATTGTCTTCATAAACAGGTACAAGATCTGACGTCTGATACACAAGATACATCCTCCTCTCATAGGAACAATGGCAAGGGAAAAACCAATGGAGATAAAGCACATCCACCCAACCATGTGGAACCCTGAGGTCCACCCCCCGTGCTAGGAGATAACATAAGGTCCCACTACTACAAACAATCAGGTAGACATTAGACTATAAGAAACAATGACTACACATGACTCCAACAACACATGTCAATATCACAAACAACTTGACACCAGATCTAGAGGCAACACACATCGAATGTGGAGAGTACAACCAGGGAATGATAGGCTACAGTAGGGAGAGTGTCATTGCATGGTCTTAACATGGGTTATCTTGATAGTCTCTAACTAGAAGCTGGCCCCCATATATGGGTATCCTGACAGCCCCTCACTAGGTGCTGACCCCATAGGGTGACACATGCGGAATCAACCTTCCTTTCGTGAGGACAAGGAAGTCGATCTTGCCGACCAGACCTTCTCAACCCATCCTTAGCCTAAACGAGTACTACAGGCATGGGAGAGGAAATCCAATTATCTTGTTTAATGTGTAATCTACCCTTTTCCCCCTAGTTCATTTTAGGTTTTCACTTAGTTAACAACTTTCAATGGGTTATCTTGACAACCACTTTGGGCGCCGGCCCTGCATTGAAAGCCACTCCCCCACCTGCACCTAGAAGACCCTAACTTTCAACCAAGGGCATATAACATCATAATAATAAGTATACATGATCTTTGCAAGGCATTAACCCTCTTGCACTAAACATAATCATATGAATGCAACTCAGTAATACATTGCCCATAACAATACATAACAAAACTCCATTACAGTTCCCGATGTCTTCCCATTCCAAAATCTAACTCAAAACCCATTACAAGATAAATACATTTAATTGGACAACAATTCATCCATGAGGGAAATATTACCTTCTCAAGATATAGTCACAACTTAGATCATGCATCATTCACATTTTCTTTTACCTCATAAATGACTAGAGGCAACATGCTCTTAAAACATCATAAATCCAAAACACATAACAACACTATACTTGAAAACAAACCATATTATCCTATGCCTATGGAATGACACCCTAAAAACTTGCACAATGAACCCCATTACAACCAACAATCCCATTAAGTAATTCGACTCGCAACAAACCAATTTTCCCAAATGCTTTACTCATAACTCCTATCTCAATACAATGTTAATAACCCAATATTTTGATCATATAAACTTCGATAACTAGATTTAATTAAATCAAGTGACCAATGCAATCTTTTTAAAATAATAATAATAATTATTATTATTATAACAATAATAAATAAATACCATGGTTCATTGGATAGTAAATATTTTCATAACAGGACGAGTAAATATATATATCGTTATTTTACATAGGACAAATATTTACCACTATTTATTGTAGATAAGGTGTAAAATTGCTATTGACTATTTGGCCATTAAAATGGATAATGTTTAAGTAGAGCCTTCATTAGTTAACCATTTAAATTCATTCAAATGGAAAGGTATATAAAACCTCACCAAATAAGATTACCTAAATACAAAACCCTAACCTTATAATTTTAAATTAAATTTCTACTAGAGTAAAATTAATACCCTAATATTATTATTTATCATGGAACCCTAATTATTCACTATTAAAGGAATCCCTAATTATTATTTATTAAGGAAACCCTAATGCTATAGTCTAGGGAACCCTTGAAAGATTTCATACAATGCACGAGAACTATTTAATTATGGCTATGTAGTAGATGTGTTTATTAAATAGTCAATCCTTTTAGATTGCTCTAAAATGGGATCTTGATCAATACTTTCATTCACAGGCTACTTGACTATATTTTCATTAGATTCCCTCACATTCTCTTTGGATGGCTCTACTCTAGTGCATATGAATTAAATTGTGAACCAAACCGCTAACTATTGGGAATTTCTCATAGTCTCAGTTTTATTACTTAACATAACTAATTTTAAACATTTTTTTTATATGACATTATTCAATTGAAAATAAAAAACAACCCACAACTACATATTTTATATTCATTTCCTACTATAAATATAATATTATGGATTATATGCACCAGGGGATGTGAAACGATTGAGGAGATGTTTGGTGAATGGAGATGGAACCAGGACATAGGAAAGCTTGTTGCACCCATACTCACATAGGAAATTTAATTTAAATTAACTAAGTTTTAGATTTTAATGTCCACTAAGTACAAGAAGTGTAATTTCTTAAGACGTTAATGTGCCTTAACTTATCCTGAAATAAAACGCCTAGATGGAATACGACCCTCATTAAAAATATGAGATGAATTGAGAGTATAGAATTTTATAAACACATGGCATAAATCAGGAAGAGAAAAGAGAATGAATTTGTTTAGACACTGATAGGCTTCATTGCCCTACAGATTTGTTAGAAAGGTTTTAGAAACTTTCTATCTAATGCAATTGTGCAGTGCAAATTGTATGATATAAATCCTCAAAGACATGTCGTCCATTGAATGCCTTGATTGCATGATATGTACAAAATGGATTTGTTTGATAAGACTTTAAAATTCTCAAGCAAATGCAATCAATCTTTAATGTCATCTTTAGCCGTGCCATAGCATATTCAATCCTTTTAAATTGTACATGTCATTGACCAAGAAATTAAAAGGAAAGTAGTTTGATGAGTTCTCAATTAATATTGTTTAAACAACTTATAATACTTTGATTATACACATTTCTAATACAACTATAAACATCAGGGTTTGTTATGCTAGAATCATATATTAGATTGAAGCTACGGTGAGAGCAACTTGACAAGCAAACACCTTAGATCAATGAAATTTTTGCTTGTATTATGGTGCATGCAGCTGCACAGATTTAGAGCATGAGAACTGTTCATACTTCAATCACAATTGGAACCCTTATCATATTTTCACCTACAACTAGTCGTTATGTGTGCATGGTTCATCTTTTTGGGCCGCGCTGGCCATCTAGAGGAAACCCTAAGTTTTATCATTGAGAAATCTATTAAATGTAAGCTAGATGTTTCGATGAGGTTTCTTGGTTCCTGTCGATCACATATGAATATAATCTTAGGAGTATTTATAGCAACACTATTTTTTAATCACACCATTAACATTTATGTAAAAATGCGATGATTGAAGAATATCCAAAAATGGATTTGTTGAGAAGGATTTAGAAACTATCAGACAAAGCAATTCTTTTGTTTTCTGTTTGTGCTCCGTTTAGCTCACCTTAAGTCTTGCATTTTGATATGCTCACCTAAGTTATTGGCTTCCAACTGTTTCCCCTAGCAAGTGATGTCTTCTCATGGAATATAATGGTTGCAAAAAATACACAACATGATTTGTTGAAACGGCCTTAGAAACTTTCTAGCAAATCACTATTGACAGGTGTAAGAATTGTTAACTGTTTGTTAGATGCCTTACACAAATTGCAAAGGTTGCATGATATGCATAATATGGATATGTTAGAAAGTGTCTGACAATCATGAATGCAACAAGTGGAGTCATAGACAATGATCGATGCCTGAGAAGGAAAATTGATTGGGATGCAATGTTTGTAGGATATTCACTATACGGATCTCAAACAAATGAAATTGACATGATTTCAGGGTATGCATGAAATAAATTTATTACATACATGAAAGACTCATCCATTCAATCGACAAGAAAGAACCACATGTAGATACAAAAGAGCATAGATAGAGATTAATGGAACCTGGTTACAATGATTAACTGGGCTGAGGATTTGATGCTGTAATGTTGCAGCTACAAACTAATCTCTACCCTCTCCACACCACCCCCTATTCTTCTAAAAAAACAATTTTTTTACAAAGAGAGAGAGAGAGAGAGAGAGAGAGAGAGAGAGAGAGAGAGAGAGAGAGAGAGAGAGAGAGAGAGAGAGAGAGAGAGAGAGAGATCCCCAAATTTCCCGATGCTCTCTCATTAATTCTCCATTCTCCACCTTTTTAGGAGGTATATACATGATCCAATGCCCCAACATAGCGACGACCATACAATATTCATTAAAATATATATTTTTATTATTTTAATGTTACCTATGAATTTATTTTATCATAATTTATAATTGTTTATATATATTTATTTATGTATTTTATTTTCATTTTAATTTTATCAATTTACAACCAATTAAATTATTTATAAACAACTTGTAATTTATTATTTTATCTAATCATTTATTAAATTTATTTACTTCCATGTTATTTTTACCAATTATAAAACAATTAAATTCTTTATAATTAGTAACAACACATAATTTCCCCTTATAAATATTTATTTAACTTTAGCTTGAGATTAACTTTGTTTTAATGAAGCACTAACTAGGGCTTAAATCAAACATTTCTAATTGGATAAACCCAACCTACAGAATTATACCTGACCTCCATGCAAGACCACACGAGATGACTCCAAAAATGACAACAACAATGGGGATAAACATTCCAACTGATGGTATCAACTGGATGTGATATTGGATACTCATCCTCTTCGAGGATATTGACTGAGCAGGGAACCTTATGCTAACTCCATTCAACAATTCCATTGGTTAAGGCACGCTCAAACATGTTAATTCAGGTGGAGTCGATGCTTGATACTTGCAACCTACAGCAAACAACAGGGTTGAACATGTATATATGTAAACATGCAGTCATACACATAGTGAACGGAAGTCACAGTGTAGTAGGGTACTCAAACTCAAGTAATGCAACACTGTTCCATTCACATAAACACATTAACAAGTAACTACATTACACATAATCTTCTGTTACTTGTCAACAAGATAAAATAATCAATTACATAACAATCTAATGCAACAATTACTAGTAATGCATCATAACCATAATCAGATAACACATAGAACTCAAAATTAAATTAATCCATAACATCTAATACGTCCATCAAGCTGTGAAAGCATAAAATACCAGTAATTAAACATCATCAAATGTCATCATAGCAGTAGGTCCATAATCAACTAACATCATAACAAAGAATCCATCGTCAAACATAATGTCATAATGTCTAGTCCTACTAGGATAGCTATCCGTTTGACAGAAGCAAGGTGAGGGACACTACATCCTCCCCTCTAGAACCAGGCTTACTGTTGGAAGCTTGCAAACAAATAAGGATATAACTCTCGCATACGGGATGCATCCTCCCAGGTAGTTGAAGCCTCATCATTAGGATCCCACTGGACCCTTACTTGCTCCATGTCTCTGCCCTTGAGGGTGAGTCTCTTGTGTTGCAAAATACCTATGGGCTCCAAAGCTAGCTACCCGTCCTCTACCTATAAGGCATTCCAGTCAAGAACGTGAGAAATATCTCAATAATATGGCCTGAGAATGGAAACATGATATACATCATGGATGTGCAATAGGCTGGGCAGCAAAGCAAGATGATACACAACAGGACCGATTCTCTCTAAAACCTTGAATGGCCCAACAAAGCGTGGTGAGAGCTTAGAGCCTTTTCCATAATGGATCAAACTCTTTCGCAAATGCACTCACAAGAACACCCAGTCTCCAATAAAAAATTAACGATTAACCCTATGGGCATCTGCATATTTCTTCTACCTGTCCTGCGCTGCCACCAAATGCTCTCTAATATGATCAACCTACTGCTCCATCTCTCGGAGCATCTCTGGTCCTAGGAGAACTCTATCCTCAAGATGATCCCAACTCAGTGGGGTTCGACAAGGACAACCATACAAAGCCTGAAAAGGAGACATACCAATAGAACTGTGATATCCATTATTGTACGCAAACTCTACCAAATACAAGTAATCCTCCCAATGAGTGTGTTGATCCATGACATACATCCTGAGCATATCCTTGAGGACCCGATTAACCCTCTCTATTTGCCCATCAGTCTCCGGATGGTAAGATGAACTAAAGTTCAACTAAGTCCCCAATGCATGCTGTAAGGATGTCCAAAGTGCTGAAGTAAACACTGAATCCCTATTGGAAATGATCTTACGAGGAATCCCATGCAATCTAACTATATCCTCCATGAAAATTCTAGCCACTAAAGATGCATTATATGATGACTTAATAGGAGAGAAGTGTGCTCCCTTAGTCAATCTATCCACAGTAACCATAATGGCATCATGATGATGAGTGGACATAGGTAAACCGACTATAAAGTCCACTAAAATGATGTCCCATTTCCATTCTGGAACAAGATGCGGTTGAAGAAGACCTGTGGGATGCTAATGTTTCACCTTAACCCTCTAACATTCTAGACATCTTGAGACAAAATCTACAATATCCCTCTTCATTCTAACCCAAAAATACAACTGACAGAGGTCTATGTACATCTTTTTGACATCTGGATGTGCAGAATAAGGTGCCCGATGTGCCTATGACATAATTAGGGTACGAAGACCCTCTGAAGAAGGAACATAAATGCAACCCAAGTGCCACAAAAGGCCATATGACTCAAGCGAGTAACTGGAAAATCTACCCTCCAAGGGTCTGCTCGACTCAACCTCTGTCTTCACTTCCTGATACCAACTATTGGTAGGAAGTACTGCAAGAATCTGACCTCTCAAATCCACTCCAAGAGTGACTGATGAAAGCTCATGCCTTCGATGACTAAGAGCATCTGCCACAACATTCTCCTTACCTTAGATATACTTCACCTCAAAATCATACTCATAGAGGAATTCCATCCACCGCCTTTGCCTAGCATTCAAGTTTGGCTGCGTGAATATGTACTGTAAACTGCGGTGATCACTATGTAGCTCAAATCAATGCCCTAGCAGAAAATGCCTCCATCTCACCAATGCATGCACAATGGTGGCTAACTCCAGATCATGCGTGGGATAGTTCAACTCATGATCCTTGAGTTTTTGAGACTCATAGGCTATCACGCGACCATCCTGCATTAAAACTGCTCCTAGATCCTCCAAAGATGCATCATTACACACCAAAAAATCTCTGGTAGGACCACGAACTGCCAAAATGGGTGCACTAGTCAACTGCTCCTTAAGAGTCTGAAAGGATGGTTGACACTGCTCTAACCAAATAAAATTCTTCCCTTTCCTCTAAAGGGAAGTAATAGGGTGAGCTGTGTTTGAAAAACCTTGAACAAACCGTCGATAATAGCCTACTAAACCCATAAAATTGTGAACCTCTGAAACATTAGTGGGTGCAGGCCAATCCAAGATGGCTTGGATCTTCAAAGGATCCACGATAATGCCCTTATCAGAAATAACATGCCCCAAATATCTCACCTTTGTCTAGAGAAATTCACACTTTGCCAAATTTGCATATAACTTATTCTCTCTTAGACACTGCAAAACTTGGCACAAATGCTCCTCGTGCTCCTCCATAGTCCTCAAATAGATCAATATGTCATCCTAGAACACAAGGATAAATCTGTCGAGATAGGTGCAGAATACACCATTCATCAGACTCATAAACATAGAAGGTGCATTCGTCAACCCAAATGGCACAACAGTAAACTCATAGTGCCCATAGCAAGTATGAAATGTTGTCTTATGGATGTCTTCCTCAAAGATATGCAACTGATGATACCCCAACTTTAGGTCAATCTTTGAAAACACCTTAGCCCCCTTGATCTTATCAAAGAGGTCATCAATCCGCGGCAAGGGCTATTTGTTCTTCATAGTCACCTTATTCAGCTATCGATAGTCAACACACAACCAAAGGGATCCATCCTTTTTCTTCACAAAAATGACAGGTGTTCCCCAAGGAGAGACACTAAGATGAATAAATGCCTTTGCTAACATCTCCTCTAACTACAACTGAAGCTCCTTGAGCTCCTGAGTGGTCATCTGATAAGGAGCTCTCAAGATGGGTTCTATTTCAGGAACAAGGTCTATCTTGAAGTCAATGTCACGCTCAGGTGGCATTCCCAAAATATTACTAGGAAAGACATCTGGATACTCCTTAAGGATAGGATGATCGTTGAGGGACACCTCTTGACTCTCCCCTAATTCCAAAGCGTCAACTGTCACAGCAAACAATTGACAACCTTGACACATACATCTCTTCAACTGCATAGCAGAAATCATACGCAAGGAGATGGGTCTCTGAATGCCAACTACTTCTACCTCATTGCTAGAATCATCTAAGCATCGCACTAACTTGCATCGACAATCTATCACTTCTTGATGAGCATCCAACAATCCATACCCAACACTATATCATAAGATCTTAGGGGTATAATGCAAAGATCCACCATGGTAAATAGAGGAACAATCCTCAAACCACAACCATACATGAGGGATTCTACCACTATTCTAGCTCTAGAGGCCAATTTGACCAGCCACCTAACATCTTGCTTTACTGCCACCAATCCACAACGCTCCACTAAAGAAGGGATAATGAAAGAATTTGAAGCACCAAAGTCAAAAAGAATGGAAATAGTAGTACCTCGCAACACACCTGTAGTCTCTACAATGGTGCTTTGATGCTCTGCTTGGTGGTTATCTACCGCTGTAAACACCCTATGTGACCTGCCTGCATCACCCACAATCAACTTTGAAGTTGCCGGCCTTTGACTGAATCCTGTAGTGTTCTTCCGTGGACACTGCCTGGCTATATGGGCATGTTGGCCGCAAGAGAAACATCCTGCACCCCTACCAAATCCTTTGCCACCTGAAGGTCCTGGAAATTACCTCTACTAACTGCAAGCTATGTGCTCTAAGCTGGCTAACCAACACGATCACACCTAGCTCTCTGCCAACTCTGATCTTTCTTGGACTGAAACCTACTACCTTGTTGAAACTAAGAGTTCTTTGGTTTCATCTGGGAATACTGTTGTTGGTGCTGTCCACTCTTAATAGGTGCATGATGGCTCCTCAAGGAACTCGCTATCTGAGATTGACCACCTCGAAACCTAAAACCTGCTTGAGATGCACTACCAATCTGTACACATGTATGACCTCCTAAATCCATGGCCAAGTTCTCCTCTACTAGTTGAGATTTCTTGATAGCCACCTCCATGGTCTTTGGCTCAAAGACACAGACTCCTCCACTGATACGAGCATTCAGGCCCCTAATGAAATGCTAAACCAACATGGGCTCATCATTACTAATACCTGCATACTATTTAAGCTCATAGAACCTATGCTCATACTACTCCACTATCATAGCCATCTATCTCAACCCATGAAACTCCCATCTTATCGCTGCCTCTAGTGATCTAACAGGAATCAAGCTCTGAACCTTTTTAGAAATAGTTCCCAAGATACTGTGCCAATATCCAAATGTAACTTTTGTTCCTCCAATCGCCACCATGTAGAAGCAAAACCTCTAAGGTACATAATGGCACATCTCACCTTGGTGTTACTTCCACACGGATGCATGGAAAAACACCTATCCAAATCTATCAGCCATGTCTCTGCCTCTAAACCACCACTAGAACTGTCAAAAGTGGGAGGACGTGCCCACATGAGATCTCTCATGTGACCTGCTAGAATAGCTTCCTGTTCTGTTGTCATCTCTCTCCTCCTAGGAGACCATTCTCTTTCCCTCTCCTCTAGCTGATCAACTTCTTGCCTAGGAGACCTTTCTCTTTCCCTCTTGTCCAGCTAATCAACCACCTACCTAGGACCTAGACGAGCAAGGACCTCCTCAAGTAGATGAAGCAACTGAGCTCCCTCTGGCTGACCCTAATTCTCTATGTTCTGGCCTTCACTCTCCTGAGCACTCACATGAGGGGGACTAGGAGGAGGGCTACCGCCGCCACCTCTTCCGTGTCCCCTACCTCGACCTCGACCTCGACCTCTAGGCATCTTCCTGGACAAACACCACCCAAAGGACAACCTTAGGTTGTTAGGCAAGGATTACAAAAGAACATAATCTTTAGAGTTTTAGCAACTAGGACAATGCAATAGGTTCATATAAAACCAGAGTACCCAGTGTTAGAACTTGGCTCTAATACTAGATGTAACGCCCATCATGGAACTCTAGAGAACAACACAATTTCACTAAACAAACAAGATAATTTCTTTTTTAAATGAATAAGATAACAAAGTAATGTTTAACATATCTATACACATCATTAAACTAACTACTTGTCCTCTAAGGTTCCATGGTTGCATTACTAACAAATTAACTAACAAGATTTAACATACATTATGAATTAACTAACATCAGTAGATCATTCTAAATCTATTGCATTAAATGAATAAACATTTACATCTCCATATCATGACATCAGATAAGTAATCAACACGATCAAGTACATGAATGAACTTTCCTTACACATGAGAACATCATTACATTGTTTACATTATCACCTTCCTAATTACACATGAATACATACTTTGTCTTATTTGATACATAAGACTAGAACAAGAGCATAAATAACTATCTTCATAAATAGGTATAAGATCTAATGTCTGATACACAAGATACATCCTCCTCGCACAGTAACAATGGCAAGGGAAAAACTAATGGAGATAAAGCACATCCACCTGACCATGTGGAACCCTGAGGCCCAGCCCCTGTGCTAGGAGATAACATAAAGTCCCACTACTACAAACAATCAGGTAGATAGTAGACTATAAGAAATAAGGCCTACACATGACTCCAACAACACATGTCAATATCACAAACAACTTGAAACCACATCTAGAGACAACAAACATCGAATGGGAATAGCACAACCAGGGAATACTAGGCTACAGTAGGGAGAGTGTTATTGCATGGTCCTAACATGGGTTATCCTGACAGTCTCTCACTAGATGTCGGCCCCCATCTATGGTTATCCTGACAGCCTCTCACTAGGTGCCGACCCCATAGGGTGACACATGCGGAATCAACCTTCCTTTCACGAGGACAAGGAAGTTGATCTTGCCGACCAGGCCTTCTCAACCCATCCTTAGCCTAAACGAGTGCTACAGGCATGGGAGAGGAAATCTAATTATCTTGTTTAATGTGTAATCTACCCTTTTCCCCTAGTTCATTTTAGGTTTTCACTTAGTTAACAACTTTCAATGGGTTATCCTGACAGCCACTTTGGGCACTGGCCCCGCATTGAAAGCCACTCCCCACCTGCACCTAGAAGACTCCATCTATCAGCAAGGGCATATAACATCATAATAATAAGTATACATGATCTTTGCAGGGCATTAACCCTTTTGCACTAAACATAATCATAAGAATACAACTCAGTAATCCATTGCCCATAAAAATACATAACAAAACTCCATTACAATTCTTGATGTCTCCCCATTCCAAAATCTAACTCAAAACCCATTACAAGATAAATACATTTAAATGGACAATAATTCATCGACGAGCGAAATATTACCTTCTCAAGATACATTCACAACTCAGACCATGCATCATTCACATTTTCTTTTACCTCATACATGGCTAGAGGCAACATGCTCTTAAAACATCATAAATCCAAAACATATAACAACACTATACTTGAAAATAAACCATATTATCCTATGCCTCTGGAATGACACCCTAACAACTTGCACAATGAACCCCATTACAACCAACGATCCCATTAAGCAATTCCACTCGCAACAAACTAATTTTCCCAAATGCTTTACTCATAACTCCTATCTAAATACAATGTTAATAACCTAAAATTTTGATCATATAAACTTCGATAACTAGATTTAATTAAATCAAGTGACCAATACAATCTTTTTAAAATAATAATAATAATAATAATAATAATTATTATTATTATAACAATAATAAATAAATACCATGGTTCATTGGATAGTAAATATTTTCATACCAGGATGAGTAAATATATATCGTTATTTTACATAGGACAAATATTTACCACTATTTGTTGTAGATAAGGTGTAAAAGTGCTATTGACTATTTGACCATTAAAATGGATAATGTTTAAGTAGAGCCTTCATTAGTTAACCATTTAAATTCATTCAAATGGAAAGGTATATAAAACCTCACCAAATAAGATTGTCTAATACAAAACCATAACCTTATAATTTTAAATTCAGTTTCTACTAAAGTAAAAACAATACCCTAATATTATTATTTATCACCGAACCCTAATTATTCAATATTAAAGGAATCCCTAATTATTATTTATTAAGGAAACCCTAATGCTATAGTCTAGGGAACCCTTGAAAGATTTCATACAATGCACGAGAACTATTTAATTCTGGCTATGTAGTAGATGCGTTTATTAAGTAGTCAATCCTTTTAGATTGCTCTAAAATGGGATCTTGATCAATACTTTTATTCACACGCTGCTCGACTATATTTTCATTAGATTCCCTCATATTCTCTTTGGATGGCTCTACTCTAGTGCATATCAATTAAATTGTGAACCAAACCGCTAACTATTAGGAATTTCTCATATTCTCGGTTTTATTACTTGACATATCTAATTTTAAACATTTTTTTTATATGAGACTATTCAATTGAAAATGAAAAACAAACCACAGCTACATACTTTATATTCATTTCCTACTATAAATATAATATTATGGATTATATGCACCAGGGAATGTGAAATGATTTGAGGAGATGTCTGGTGAACAGAGATGCAACCAGGACATCGGAAAGCTTGTTTCGCCCATACTCACATAGGCAATTTAATTTAAATTGACTAAGTTTTAGATTTTAATGTCCACTAAGTACAGGAAGTGTAATTTCTTAGGACGTTAACGTGCCTTAACTTATCCTGAAATAAAACGCCTAGATGGAATGCGACCCTCATTAAAAATTTGAGATGAATTAAGAGTATAGAATTATGATAAATGCATGACATAAATCAGGAAGGGAAAAGAGAACAAATTTGTTTATACACTAACAAACTTCATTGCCCTACGGATCTGTTAGAAAGGTTTTAAAAACTTTCTATCCAATGCAATTGTGCAGTGCGAATTATACGATATAAAGCCTCAAGGACATGCCGTGCATTGAATGCCTTGATTGCAGGATATGTACAAAATGGATTTGTTTGAGAAGACTTTAAAATTCTTTAGCCATGCCATATCATATTCAACCCTTTTAAATTATACATGTCATTGACCAGCAAATTAAAAGGAAAGCAGTTTGATGAGTTCTCAATTAATATTGTTTAAACAACTTATAATACTTCAATTATAAGCATTCTAATACAACTATAAACATCGAGGTTTGTTATGCTAGAATCATATATTAGATTGAAGCTACGGTGAGAGCAACTTGACAAGCAAATGCTTAGATCAATGAAATCTTTTCTTGTATTCTGGCGCGTAGATTTAGAGCATGAGAACTGTTCATATTTCAATCACAATTGGAACCCTTATCATATTTTCACCTACAACTGGTCATTATGTGTGCATGGTTGATCTTTTGGGCCACGCAACCATCTAGAGGAAACCCTAAACTTTATCATTGAGAAATCTGTTAAATCTAAGATGGATGTTTCGATAAGATTTCTTGGTGCCTATCGATCACATATGAATAGTCTTAGGAGTATTTACAACAACATGATTTTTTAATCGCACCATTAACATTTATGCAGAAATTCGATGATTGAAGAATATCCAAAAATGGATTTGTTGAGAAGGATTTCAAAACTATCAGACAAAGCAATTCTTTTGTTTTCTGTTTGCGCTCCGTTCAACTCACCTAAGTCTTGCATTTTGATATGCTCGCCTAAGTTATTGGATTCCAACCGTTTCCCCTAGCAAGTGATGTCTTCTCATGGAATACAATGGTTGTAGGAAATACACAACATGATTTGTTCAGACGGACTTAGAAACTTTCTAGCAAATCGCTATTGACAGGTGTAAGAATTGTTAACTGTTTGTTAGACGCCTTACAAAGATTGCAAAGGTTGCATGATATGCACAATATGGATCTGTTAGAAAATGTCTGGCAATCATGAATGCAATGAGTGGAGTCATAGATAGCGATCCACGCCTGAGAAGGAAAATTGATTAGGATGCAATGTTTGCAGGATATTCACTATATGGATCTCAAACAAATGCAATTGACATGATTTCAAGGTATGCACAAAATAAATTTATTACATACATGAAAGACTCAGCCATTCAATTGACAGGAAATAACCACATATAGATACAAAGGAGTAGGGATAAAGATTAATGGAACCTGGTTACAACGATTAATTGGGCTGAGGATTTGATGTCGTAATACTGCATCTACAAACCAATCTCTGCCTTCTCCACACCACCCCCTATTCTTCTAAAAAAATAAATTTTTTACAGAGAGAGAGATCCCCAATTTTCCTGATGTTCTCTCTTTAATCCTCCATTCTCCACCTTTTTAGGAGGTATGCACATGATCCAATGCCCCAACATAGCGACGACCATACAATATTCATTAAAATATAATTTTTATTATTTTAATGTTACCTATGAATTTATTTTATCATAATTTATAATTGTTTATATATATATATTTATGTATTTTAATTTCATTTTAATTTTATCAATTTATAGCCAATTAAATTGTTTATAAACAACTCATAATTTATTATTTTATCTAATCATTTATTAAATTTATTTACTTCCATGTTATTTTTACCAATTATAAAACAATTAAATTCTTTATAATTAGTAACAACACATAATTTCCCCTTATAAATATTTATTTAACTTTATCTTGAGATTAACTTTGTTTTAATGAAGCACTAACTAGGCCTTAAATCAAACATTTTTAATTGGATAAACCCAACCTACAGAATGATACCTAACCTCCATGCAAGACCACATGACATGACTCCAAAAATGACGACAACAACGGGGACAAATAGTCCAACTGACGGTATCGACTGAATGCGATACTGGATACTCATTCTCTTCAAGGATGTTGACTGAGTAGGGAACCTTATGCTAACTCTGTTCAACAATTCCATTGGTTAAGACACGCTTAGACATGTTAGTTCAGGTCGAGTCGATGCCTGATACCTACAATGTTAAGCAAACAACAGGGTTGAACATGTATATATGTAAAAATGCAGTCATACACATAGTGAACAGAAGTTACAGTGTAGTAGGGTACTCAAACTCGAGTAATGCAACACTGTTCCATTCACATAAACACATCAACAAGTAACTACATTACACATAATCTTCCATTGCTTGTCAACAAGATAAAATAATCAATTGCATAACAATCTAATGCAACAATTACCAGTAACGCATCATAACCATAATCAGATAACACATATAACTCAGAATTAAATTAATCCATAACATCTACATCCATCAAACTGTGAAAGCATAAAATATCAGTAATTAAACATCATCAAATGTCATCATATCAGTAAGTCCATAATCAACTAACATCATAATAGAGAATCCATCATCAAACAGAATGTCATAATGTCTAGTCCTACTAGGATACCTATCCGTTTGACAGAAGCAAGGTGAGGGGCACTACCGACCAAACTAAACCAGAAAAGGAAAAAGGAAAAATGTCAAAGATAATAGTTTCTCTATAATATCAAATGAAAGAAAGTGTTTGAGAGAAAACCTTTGTGTCAAGAGGCTACCCTGTGAGCCTTGCCTTCTTGCTAGAAAGAAACACAAAGTATGACCATAGCCTTGACAACATCTATGGAATCATTATTCTAACCCTGTTGATGAAAGTCATTTCAAAGGAAGAACAATCTTGTTATATTATATATGCTTCAAAAGGAAATTGAAGAAAGCCAAGCCTACAAAATGTAATAGAAAAAAAGTAAATAGATCTTGTGATGATATAGTTCTTTTATCTTATTTACAATTCATATTTATAATGGAGCAATTGTGGATATGTTTGATTTAGGATTTCATATTGTAGATTAGAATGGGTTTTGGTAGCAAAGTTTTTTTTTTCAGGCATGGCCAATGGGATTGACAAATTGTTAATAATAAATAGATCTTTTAATAGAGTGACTTGAAGTATATTTCCAATCACTAATTCTTAGGAGACTAGATGAGTACATACAAGGTTGACAACAACTAGTTTACATTCAAACCATCCTACATTTAGATTTCTCTTACATACAGGTCAACATAAATTTGGGTCCTATGACAACTTAGAAGTTCTATGAGTTTGTCATGGTAATATTAGCTAGATGGGGTGCTAACACACTTGTTTACTAGGTATTTTAATATGAAGATCCCTATTAAACCATTTTAACATTCCTATGTAAATTATATATAGTTAACCAGTGCAATAAGTTCTTCCTCAATGTAAGTTACATTACATATCCCCTTATTTTACAATGTAAAAATTAAGGAAGCTAACTTTGAAGAGTGGTGCTTATAAGATGCAAGACATATTCAAAAAATATTTAAATAAAATGCCACCGTGCAAGTATGTTCTCTTAGAGACTATATTTAGATCAAGATTATACATATTGTGGAAAGTGTTTTGTCTAGTTGAAAAGCATTAATTTCAGACACGAGCAGACTATCATTTATAAAGTTAATATTGTAGTTATAGCTCATAATAAACTCCTACTTTGCATCCACTACCCATTATGGTAGAGAAGAAAATTTAGCAGGAGCTATAGAGAGTGATGAAGGTAACAATAAAAGTTAAGTAGGCATACAGATGTGAGTTCAAAAAATAATTCTAGGGAGTTTTGTATTTTCCTTTGCGGTCTGTTTCCATGAAATAAAGACTTAAGAGCAACATGTTTTGAGGTAGAATAGTAAGTTCTGATATCACTATATAAAACAAGAATAACAATTTGATTTTTTTTTTGGTTAAAACATAATTGATCCAGATATGTGGCTCAAGGAAAGACGATCGTGCAACCTTATCACATGTTGGATGTGCTATTGGAAGTTAAAGGAAAAAGTGATGAGAACAAAAAGATTAAATAACATCTAGTATCAGTTGGGAAACAAAGTTCCTCTTTGAAACACAAATTTATTCCTACATAAAGTAATGATTTGAAATTTTAAACAAATTCTACATCAACTATAGGCGATGAATATATAAACTTTCATCTTTATTTGTTTATAAAGCTAATATTGCCTTATAAGAAATCACTTGTCATTGATGAGTTTGCTACATTCACCTTTATCATGAGTCTTATTGCTACTCAAGCATACCTTCCTTAGGATGGAATTGTATTTATCCTCTCATCTATATCACTGTTGCTCCATATTTCCATCCCTTTCTAATGAAGCCATATAATTCTTATTTTTGTGGTAGGTTGGGTGATGGTGGAAAAAATAGGAATGAAAATGTAATATATAATTTGACTAATAGATATTCATCCAAGAGGATCCACTAATATTGGTATTGTAAGCACTAAAAACATGCATGAACCTATGCAATAATCCAATGATGAGCTATAATCCTAAGCAATAAGCATGTAATTATGCCCTCTCAACAACATTTCTCTTGGTGACATGGATTGAAGTTCCCCATCTTGTTTGTGTTTGTTGGAAAAAGGGAGAGAGAAAAAAGTAATGTTGCAACTATGTAGCTTTAAAATGTTTTCAAATCTAAAATTAATAGAATGTGTAAATTTGAAAATTACTTTCAAAATTTAGATGTTAGAGTATTTCTCCAATTTAATCAATGTAGTAGAAGAAAATAGCTGTAAAGACTGAAAATGCCACTTACTAAAAGTAACCAACGAAAAGCAAATGTTAGCATTAGCTGATAGAAGATATCAATTAAATGCAAATAAAGATTAAACAGAGGAACAGAAATACACAGAAATAATAACAACGAGAGACAAGTTTTAACGTGGTTCACCCAAACTCAGGGTACATCCACCAATAGATAGTCCAATATTATTATCTAGTAAATCAAACTGATTACAACTAGCAATCCCTGCAACTCAATACTGCTGCAAAATGCTACAATACAATATCAACAGAAACCCTAACCCTTAGCCATTTTTATCATGACTTTTGTTGGTTACAAAATAGGGCTTTTTTTTATGTCGGCCAATGAAAAATAACTCCCGATGCCTTAATAAAATAATAAAAAACTATGTGAGGTTTTGGGGGCGCTGCCCCCAAGCCCTTGCGAGGTTGCTGCCCCTCAACCCTGCCCTGTATCATGATAGGGAGTGCGCTAGGGACACTGCCCCTTGACCCTCATCTTGGGGGCGTTGCCCCTTGACCCTGTAGGAATTTGGGGGGAAACTGTGCCGATAAAAGTGGGATAAATTTAACCTCCGAGTCTGATTAGGCTCCATATAACAACAAAAAATTCAATCCAAAAGTAATTAACTAGAATAAAATAATTATATTCTCATAAAATAGTGTGAAAAAGGGAAGAATTATAAATTTTCCCATAAATAACACAACTTGCGAATAATACTTTAAAAAAAATATGTTAACTATATGTCAACTAAAATAAAGATTTCATTTTATAATAATTCTATTATCAAGATAACTCTTCTTTTATGCTAAATGAGTTGCTATTTTAAAACAAGAAAAAAAAAATTAAACCATATTTTATCACATTTATAAATGCAATAGAAAAATTATTCTACTATAATTATTTTTATATATAATTCAATATTATTCTGAGTTAAACCATTTATTTTATAAAGACAAAAAGACAATATAATTTCCTAATTAATTAAAACATTAAATATAGATTATATATAAAAAAATACATTTATCTAATTATATTACTAGAGATATTCTAAAATTTATTTTAATAAAAAAATCAACTTCCTATAAATTCTCCTACTCTCATGGTTGCCAATTTGCCATTTGCCAAATTCACTTTCTTAAACTAATATTCTAAACAAGTTTCTAAAATTAAGTCTCTAATTTAAATGAGTAAAAAAATATAAATTTAAAAGGCAAAATAATTTGTTTTTAGAATAAAACAATTACTCTTTTTCAATCCAAGAATACTTTATTAATTAACATATCACTACTAGATTTTCCCTAATCCTAGATTAAACCACCAATAAACTTTCCCATAAAAATAGTATTACTCAAATTACAAACACTTTATTTGAAATACTAATATACTAATTCAAAAAGCAAATTTCTTTTGATTTCATAATCTCATGCAAGAGAAGGAATACTTTCTAATTTTTCCTATGGTAGATATAAATCCTAAATAGCATTTGCTTAAGAAGAAGATGCAATAAGATAACAATAAATTTCTATGGATTAAAACATATGCAAGTTTAGCAAATAGAAGTCTACGTAGTTGAAAAATTAGATTTTGCATCCATGGTCAATGGAGTTTTTGGATTAGGGTATGGGCCTATTTTAGTTTATTTCAGAATGTTTCAATATTGGGACATCATCTCATGGAATGCAATGATTGTGAGGTTTAAAAAAATTTGTTTGGAGGATGAAGGCAGAAGGTATTTTCCAGATTCAAGATATTCACTCAATACTATGGAAGAATCATAATAATGCACATAGAAAAACACCTCAAAGAGATGTCATCTCATAGAATGCAGTGCTTGTAGAATATGCTCAAAATAGATTTGTTGAGAAAACTACACCTAGTTTGCAAATCAATAGGCTCAAGGAAAATGACAAGAGTAAATAGAGTATTGCAACTAGATGAAGAGAGAGAGATTACTTGCAAATTTTGAAAGCTACACAATAGGAGAACTCCAGTTAAGATGTTTTAGAGGTATTTAACTACTAGAATGCAAATCCATGAATAATAATGATTTCCAAGTTAAGGGTTAGCCTTTGTCAAGTAAGAGAATCACACAACTTAGATCTTAAGCCCCAAAGATTTAAAATATGATATTGTCCACCAACTTAGAAGATTTAACAAGAAGAAAACTACACAATTTATTTAAGCTAAAATTCTATCATTTGAAACTAAATTCAGAACATTATCCAATAAAATGCATACTCAGATTCCTATGTTTTTTTCCCAAATCTTGCTTTTCTCCTCCAAATGAATCTTCACAAAATTCCTAAGCTCCCATCCATTTTTTGTGCTTTTTTTGTTTCTTTTTTGTTTCTTTTTGCAGAGAAGAAGAATGTCTTTTATTTTTCCCTCAACTCCCTTAAATAAGATACACATGTGAAAAATAGAATAGAAAAGGCAATTGATGCCAACTATCATTTCCTCCCACTCACTCTCCAAATAGGAAAAGCAATAAATTTCTATAACTCCACTTCTCCACTTCCCATCTTTTCTAAAATTAAATTCCAAGATTCCCACCAAGAAATTTAAACATCTTTATGAAACTGCCACCCCTTTTGTGGCCTAAAATAGAATAAATGAAAGAATATTTTTGAAAGTAAAATACTAAATTATCTAAAATAATTTGTTCAAATTAAAGAAATTAATAATTCTATCAATTAATAATTCAATAAAGATTAACGTAAATATTTTTCACACACTCAAATTATTTGCAACCATTATTTACTTGTGTCTACTTTTAAATTTATGCAAATAATAAATGCAATTATCTTGACACACACACATTCACACATATCAATGCAAAATCATCTACGTGGTGTGTGCAATGATTCACTTCATCGCAGACCGCTATTAGTCAGCTAAACACCCTCTCCTCGATGATACTCTCTCTCCATCGAGAGAGTGTTCCTGTCACGCACATAAGTCAAAATTAGTCAATGATCATTAAAATAATAATATTTAAACCTAAATTTAATTATTGAAAATAGGGGTTGTGACAATAGCTTGCAAGAAGAAGACAAGTATTTATGTAGTGCCCCTCATTTTGCTTTCTGTTAGACTAATAGCTATTAGAACAAACATTATGATATTTTTCTTGATGATGGATTTACTGTTATGATGTTAGTTGATGATACCCTTGTTGATGACCTACAACTATGATGACATTTGATGATACCTTTATTACAGGTGTTTTATGCTTATATTATGATTAGTTATGGACTTAATTGACTATGTGGATCAATCTTATTATGTGCATCATGCAATTATCTGATGATGTTTCTTATCTAGTTGTTCAGTTACAGATTGTTATGCGTGATGTGGTTACTTGTTTGTTGTGTTGTTGTTGTGAAAGGGACAGTGTCACATTGCTCATGCGTGAGTACCCTTGTACACTGCAATTCCCTTTCACGGTGTGTTTGACTATATGATTATATATATATATGTTCGATTATTTTTGTTTACTGTAGGTTACAGGTATCAGGCATCAACTCCACCTGAATTGACAGGTTTGAGCATGCCTTAAACCCAATGGAAAATGTTGAACAGAGATAACATATGGTCCCCTAGTTAGCCATCATCCTCGAAAAGGATGAGTATCCAGTTTTGAACCACTTAGTGTTGTTTGTATGGGCATGATAGTCAGTCATTGTCATTATGGTTATGCCTTGCGATCATGCATAGTGGTCAGGTATTGTTAGTATTTGGATTATTTAGTTTAGAATTGGTTAATTAATGCTTTGGTTAATTGCTACATTAAAATAAAATTTTTAAGTTAAGAGGGCACTTTTGATAAATTAATATAAATGCTTATATGTAAATTTAAGTTTATGGAAAATATATTATAATGGAGGTTAAGGTCAATAAATAATAATAATGAAATAAATAAAATAAAAAATATTTTGTAAGGTTGTAAATTAAATTAATAGCAAAATGTGAGAAAGAAAAAGATGAGTTTTGCTGTCATTAATGGATTTTGGCATGAGAATTTGTGTCAAAATTTCTATAAAATGAGCAGGGTTTGTGAGATTTGGGGAGATGCTTTAGGGGGCTTTTGGAGGAGAAATCTAGAAAAATTTTGGGGGTTTTTCTGTAAAATTTATTTGGAGGATTGTGGTTTGTATTGGATTGGGAATCCTCATTTGGAGACTAGAGAGATTGGTATGCAACTGTAGAAATTGGTCTCGGCATCAAATCTTTAGCCATTTAAGCGTTTGGATCCAGGTTCCATTGATTTTTGTATTTTATCATAGTTTTTCTTTGAAGCCCTTTCAATAAATCTTTCAATGCATTCTTTTCCGCTTGTGTTTCAATGCATTATGTTTTAATGATGGACATGATCCACATCTCTCAAAATGATTTCTCTTGCAACGGTCCAGGAAAAAAAAGACATCTCTTTGAGGCGTCTTACAATTTGTTTTTCTTGTTTGAGATTATATCTTTTTCATACCCGTCTACCAAACCTTTTCCAACCTTAATATCTGGTAAAACTTCTATTTCCATTATGCTTCAGCGGATGTCATTAACTATTCCAGATCTCCCATTTTGGCATGCACTAGTAGAAGGCTGGAAAAGGCCGTTGAATTTTGTTGCAAATCTATCAAATACATTTGCTTGAAAGTTATAGATCCCTCAATGAATTCATTTTGTGCATATCCTGCAATCATTGAGATCCATGGGATGCCATCTCTTGAGGCATCTATCAAACAGTTCACAAACCTTATCTTTGCGTCCAGATGTTACATCAAATACATAGTTTGTGTGTTTGTCTATGCATCCAAATTTGCATATATATATTTGCCAGAGATTTTATCTTCCAATTGCATTTGCTGGATCATTTCTAAAGTCTTTACAACAAATAAACTAAGCCTAAATTCATATGTGATCTGTCGGCATCAAGAAATCACACCCTCACAATCACCGCATATTTAATTGTCTAATAATGACAAAGTTTAGGGTGTTCTCAAGGTCAACCAAGAACACATGATGATCAATTGTATGCATAATGCAGTAAGGGTTATACTTGTGATTGAAGTATTTTGTCAAACAGTTCACATTCCTTGTGAATGCTTCCTCATGTTGCATACATATCTAGGAAGGAAGTTGCAACTACAACATTTGACATACATTCCCCTTTCATTATGCCTTCCTCATGTCTTTGCCTGAAAGTTTCTAAAGTATTTTTAACTAAACCATTCTGTGCAAATATGGTATATATTGCATTCCATGAGATGACTTTTCGTTGAGACATATTGTCAAACCATCCATGTGCTTTGCGCATACTTTTACATTTTGTGTACCTGTCTGGCAGAGCGCATAAATTCCCCTCTCGTTATACTTTGATGAATGCCATTTCATTATTACTAGAAGCATTCCCTTCTATTCAATTTTAAACTGATCCATTTTTTCTTAACTTTTAAAACCTTCTAAATCTTAGAGACTAGTTAAGAACCTTTCTTTTTAAGAAACTAAATTACTTTTTACCATTGTGACTTCTCTTCTTAAGTATTTTAGTAAATAAGAATTTAGCAGGTTTTAAGGAAAATATGGATTTATTAGTTTATTAGAATATGAAATTAATTTTATCTATAAATGAGAATTTATCTTGTTAGTTTTGAATTAGAATTGTTATTATTATTACTTTTTTTATCTTGTAAATTTGTTGGTAAATATTGCAAATCTTTTAGATAAATAGTTGGTATTGATAGTATCCATATTTGAATGTGTAAATTGATATATATAGTATTTGATAATCAATGTGTGTGTGTGTGTGTGTGTGTGTGTAGTATTTGGTTATCAATGAAAATCAAATATAAATCGATATTGCATTAGATAGATATATTGGATTTGATATAGATTTAACAAATATTCTTATTTAGTTATTTAAATGTAATTTGTTGATTTATCCTTAATATAAACATAAACAAATTACAAGTTATGTTTTGAATTTGATAATATTAATTTACTTGTAATGACATTATTAATTGTAATTCGATATCGTCGATTAGTCTTTGAAATAAACATAAATTAATTAGATGTTGGGTTGATGCTAATGATTGCAATTTTCTTGTAATAAGTTTGTGAAATTTAATTTGTGAGTAATGAGTTAGTTATGTTTTCTTGGTCACTGTGATTTTACATTGACTTGAGTTGTTTAGTTTCGAGAGGCCTAGGAAGTTTATGTTTTGATTTCATGTAATTGTGTTGTTAGGTGTCTTGAGATAATAATGTTATAAGAGCATGATGTCTCTTGTTTATGTATGAGGGTTTTGGTAAATGATAATATGAAATGATGTATATTTTGTGTTGTAAATGCATCATGATGAGGTAATTATCTCCTTCAAGGGTGTATTGTTTGTTCATTTAATTGTATTGAACTTGTGTTAAGTATTGTGTTTGATAATGGGGGGACTTTGGTAATCGTAAATGAGGGAGTATGTTGTTTACGGTTGTTGTGATTGCTTCATCTGAAAGTTTTAGCGTAATGATTTAAGAGTTGGTCCTTGTGAATATGTTTAGCATGCAAGAAGGAAAATGCCTTGCATTGTATATGTATACTTGTCGTTATGATGGTAATTGTCTTGCTTGATGGGTAGGGTCTTTTAGATGCAAGTAGGGGAGTGGCTTTCAATGTGGGGCTGAGGCCCAAAGTGGCTTGCCAAGGTAACCCATTGAAAGTTGGTAACCAAGTGATAACCTAAAAAGAATTAGGGGAAAAAGGGTAGATTCCACATTAAACAAGATAATTGGATTCCTCACCCATGCCTGTAGTACTAGTTTGGACTAAGGATGGGATGAGAAGGCCTAGTTGGCAAAACTAACTTCCTTGTCCCCATGAAAGGAATGTTGGTTCCACATGTGTCACCCTATGGGGCCAGCATCTAGTAAGAGACTGTCAGGGTAACCATAGATGGGGCCCCGCGTTTAGTGAGAGACTATCAGGGTAACTCATGTCAGGGCCATGCGATGTCACTCTTCCCTACTGCAACCTAGCATTCCCTAATTGTGTTCACCCCATTCATTGTGTGAATGCATCTGGAAGTGATGTTGAGTTGCTTGTGATGTTCATATTGACCCGTGTTGTTTGGAGTCATGTGTAGTCCTTGCACCTGTTAGCCTATTGTCTTCTTGACTATTTGCTGTAGTGGGACCTGTTGGCAAGAGACACCGTGTGGCTTCATAAGTGTTGTCATTGATGGCAAAAAAGTCCATCCCACACATCCGTAGGACATGATATGTCTATACCGAAAGTCAAATTGAAGAGTATCTTGGTCTGGTGAACAAGAACAGAGCATGCAGCAAGGTCTAACAATTAGGTCCGGATCTCTCAAAGGATGTATCTTAGCAAAGTGTGGACTTGGGGAAGTTAAGAGGAGTACCATTACTGCTACATTCTAGAGATTGACCCTCCAGTGATGAAAGAATGAAAAGATATGAGCATCCAAGTGTTGGGTTCCTGATAGGTAGAGTAAACAAAGAACTGATCGGTAGAGAATCAGACCTTTATCTGGATGAGAAATTGATGGTGATCAAGCTATTTGAGGGATAATTCATGGTTGGCTGACATGATTGATGAATTATATGACTATCTCTTTGATACGCATCACTTAGTAAGCATGGATTCTGCCGACAGACCAGAGTTTGGAAATATCATGAGTTTTTTGGATGTCGACTAGAAGGATGTTGAAATCCTTGATGCGGATATATATACCAGATGGATTTCAGTATGAAGGTGTGTGAGTTGTGTTGTGAAGTACGAAGAAAAATAGAGAGCAGTGTGGAAGCAGCAATACAGGTCTGGTATGTGACAGAACAACAACACTAAAGCAGAGGAAGAATGAAGTGTAGTAGATCAGTATATTGAGCCTAACTGGAACTGAAACTTAGCATATATGGATGCTTCTCATCAGTTCAAATATCTGGTTACTTTCTATAAACTATTGTAGGTAGTGAGCCTCTTGTGAGTAGTGTGCTCAGGCAGTGAGCCCTAACTGGCAAGTGCCATTTTGTACTTCTTATTCTTTTAACAGAGAATACAATCTTGGGATAGTCACCTGGTGGTTTTTCCCTTAACTAGGTTTTCCACGTAAAAATCCTTATGTTATGTGTGTTGATTTCTTTTCTGCTCTCATGATTATGTATGGTTATATGTTTTGATGCTGCACTAACTGTTAAAGGAGAAAAGAAAGTTGAATATTTAAGATAACTGATTCACCCCCCCTTTCAGTTATCTACCTTGTTTCCAACAATTGGTATTAGAGCCAAGTTCCTCCAAACAGAGCTTAATCACTTGAGGAAGATCTGGGAATCTCAATGGATATGTATGGTATGAAGGAACAACTTTAGTCTGCCCTAGATGATCTTGAGCAATCTCACTCTGAAGTCAATGACTTGAGGGAAAGACTCAAACAAGTTGATGACTTCATAAATGAATTGAAAGAAAAACTGAGTATCTCTATGAAAAAGAGAAAGGAACTACTTCAGCAATTAGCAAGTCAAAGTGAAGCTAATAATACAAATGAAGATCTGAATGAGAAAAACAAGTTTTGTGAGAAGCTGTCAAAAGAGGTCATTATGGTAAGACATGAAATGGAATAAGGGGTTATGAAATTCACCCAAGAAATTGATGAGAAAAGAAAAATTGAAGATAATCTAAAATAATCTCTCAAGGAAAAGTCAGAAGACTGCCACAAAATGGATAGAATAATCAGACATCTGGAATCTGATCTTGAAGAAGCTAGAGATAATGAAGAACAACTTGAGAATTAGATAGACACTCTTAAAAGGGATCTTCAAACAACAAATGAATACAAAGAGAAATTCAAGATAAGCTCTTCTCAACTTGAAGTTCTTCTTGAAAGCCAAAAGAGGGTAGATGACAAGCATGGATTGGGATATGAAAAAGGTGAAAGCTCTGGATCTGGTCAGAAGAACTTTGGATCAGGAAATCCAAGGAACATGCCTAAAAGACCTCTGATAAGACAACCAAATGCTCAAAGATATCCTTCCTTCAACGGATACTGCTACAATTGCAATAACTTCGGTCATAAAGCAAATTAGTACAGAAGAAGAATGAATCAGACTAATTCATCCTTCTCTGGATAGTGTTTCAATTGCAAAAGGTATGGTCACAAATCTTATGAATGTAGAAATATGCAAATAAACACATCATTCAATGGTAGATGCTTTGCATGCAATAGAATGGGACATATGGCTAATCAATGCAGATCAAGAGGGTATCAGTCAAATATGCAAAGACATGTTGTTTGCTACAATTGCAATAGATCTGGTCATATTGCCAAATTCTGCAGAAGTAAGAATCAGGACAAAAAGGGTTCGGTGCATCATAATCAAAGTCAAGACAAAGGAAAAAGAAAAGTGAATGCAGATGAAGTTCAAAGGGAGATGAACAAGATTTGGGTGAAAAGAAGTACATAAAATGTTGGGAATGGATCTGCACTAGAATCTAGTGCTGATATTCCTTCCAAAAACTAAATAGATGAGCTCTGGCTCAGAGGGAGTCACAAAGGAAAACAAATTCCCCCAGCCAATCAATTGATGCTTGAAATTGGCACATGGAAAGTTGCGGATTAAAGGGTTCTCAGAGAAATATCTAAATAAACCTTGGTAAAAATATGAAAGATCTGCAAGGAGTTTTGAAGAGGTTAATCATCCAAGATTGATCCGGTTTGACAGTCATTCAGTAAAAGCAGGATTCCCACAGTTATATCTGGTATGATTTAAAATTCAAATATCTTGATCTGCGAATAAATGGAATGATTGGAGAAAGGGAGAGATATTGTCATTTATCACCAAGAACAACTCTAAGTGCATCTCAGTGATTTGGAAGGATCTCTCTCAGAATGAGGTCGGAACAAGGAAACCAAAATAACTTAAGATGTGTATTTAATGCAATATGAAATTAGGGTTTGCACAGAAATATAAGGGTTCTTTTGTTCATCATTTGCACATTTGCATTCAAGAAGAAGAAAGAAGGAGCTCTGTAATAAGATTTCCTCAAACCTCTCGAAGATCAACCACAGAAGTCAATTCAACCAACAATCTTATCCAGCTCATATCGTGAACCCTAGAAGCGTAAAAAGGTATTTCTGCTCTTGAATATCTCTCTCTGAATCTTTTGAAAGATGGCTACTCCAAATGTTGTCAAAATCACTAATAGGCCGCACCCTAAGTTCAAGAAATATCCTTACAAATCCCTAGAAGTTGATCCCTTACGCGCCTTCTCTAGCATTTCGCATGGGGTTCTGCATGTAGAAGATGTTAGGGCTTACATACATGCAAATATTAAGGAATTTGGGGAATCCAAGTTGATGGATATCTATGACAAGCAATTAATAGATGAAACATTTGAACTCAAACCTCAGTACAAAGCCCTCCAGGATAAGGATTTTGGACATTGCATCCACTTTCCCTATTTTGCAGAGGATGAATGGGTCTAGTATGTTCTTAGTAGAATACATGACAACTTCATGTGGTTGATGAGGCCATTCAAGATAACAAAAGATGTTATTAGGGCAGTAACTAGATTGCACTCATTTGGTGGGTTGCCTGCTCTCAAATCTGTCAAGAATTAGACAGTGAGTGAGGCTACCGGATCAAAATTTGACAAGAGAGCAATGATAATAGAAGATATCACTAATCCAGATATCCAATTTTCCTCTATGATAATTGGCTATAAGATATATCACTCTAGCAGGGAGAATTCTATATCCAGAATTGTAATTTATACTGCTTATCAGATGCTAAGGGAGAATGCAGATTATGATCTTTGCGAGCTTCTTCTGAGCCAATTGTTAGAAAAATTGCAAAAGATCAAAAAGGACAAGAAGAACTCATTCAACTATGGTGGCCTGATATTATGTCTCTTCTTTTAGTACATGAATGAGCTCCCCAGATCCAGTGGTTGGGTATGGCAAAATGACAGACCGGTTGCCATACAAATAAGAGATTATATATATGGGCTTGGTGATGCTAAGGCTCAAAGTATAGTACTCTGGGGATACTTCAAGAACTTTCAAAGTATGATGCAGGCCAGAGAAAGAATCCCCCAATCTATGGTTGAAAAATACAAGGACACAGTGTGCTTTATGGTAGACATCGATCAATGCCTAATGGAGGCAGTGGAACCCAGGACAGTCTAGATTATGCCAATGGGGTATGAGGTAGATGAGAAAATCCTGGAGCTACATGTTCAACACTTGCAAAGTCAGCCTAAGGACCCTGAGGCATAAAGGTTTGGAACCTTTCAAGAATTGAGTGTAAAAATACATGTTGAACTGAGATAGCTTGAGATCAAGAGAAAAGTGAGAAGGGAAGTAGAAGAAGTTGCCAAGAGATATGGGATATCAAAGGAGGCAGTTGATGCTAACAAAGAGAAAATAGAAAGAGTAGAGAAAGAGAGACAAGAAGCAAAAAAAGAAAGTGATCTGGTGCAAGCCCCCTCCCAAACTAGATCCTCCAAGAGCTCTACACCTGCCACCTCTAAGAGCCAAAAAGCCTCAAAATTGGAAGCCAAGACATCCGGAAAGGGAGAGAAGAGAACAAAGAAAAAGGCCACAAGGTCATACACAAGTCAAAAAGATGATGAAGAGACATAAACTGATGAGGAGGTCAAGAAAATGAAGAAGAAGAAAACATGCAGTGAACCCTCTACCTGTCATAGCAAGGAAGAAGAGGTAGAAGAATTCATTGAAAGGCCTACTCTATCCATTGATGATGTCATCAAATCAGTCACTATGGATGGGAACCTGCAACTAATGACTAAATTTTATGATGAATATAGTGAAGCTGACCAGAAGATCTTGCAAGATGCTACAGTCAGGTATCTAAACATCTATAATAAAGCATTCATTGAAATCATCTCTCTAATCCCCAAAAGTCTAGAGAAGGAACTTGAACTGAGAAAGGAGAATGTTAAAGCTAAGAACTTAGAGATCCGAGAGCAGATTGCTATCTAGCTCTACCCTTCCATTACTTCAAAACAAATGTACATGATCTTTAAGGACTGTAAGGATGAGTTCTGGAGCAAAGCAAGAATGAACCAGCTTATGCTTGGAGAGACTGACCAAGTGGCAAAAGAAACAAAAGATATCCTCCAGAATGCATTTAAAAGATACAATCTTCCTATTATAGAGGACTTAGGTGATGAACCTTCTGCCATGGATGACGAAGGACTAAGTACATCAAAAGAAGAATCTACTATGAAAAATGTAGAAGAGCCAAAGGACATAAGTGAGGAAAGGACTCAAGACTTGGATTCCTCTATTCTGGAAGAGGAAGTCCATGAAGAAGTAAACATTTCTCTTCCGGATCCCCCAGCAAACTCTAGAATTGAAGGAGAAGGAAGAAAAGAGGAGAAGGTAAGTCAAGAAGAGGAGAAAAATGGAAGAGAAGAAGAACAAACAGAGAAGATCTCTGATGACACCTCTGAGGCTGCAAGAGAAAAAAAGTCTCTGGCAAGAGACACTGTAGAAGCAGTGAAGAATTTATTGACCAAGGAAATGATGGAGATTGATGAACCAGAACTATTCCAAGTACCATTCAATTTTGATTCCCTCTCCTCGGTTCAGACAATGAAGATAGCATCTTTTGCCCAAGCCAAGGCAAAAGAAAAACTTCTGAAGTCTCCCATGGAAGATTGTGAGCTGATAGAGATTGCTTCAGGAATGCTGGAGAAGATCATGCCATCCTTCAAAAAGGATTCTTCAGCCTCTCCATCTGGTAATCTTAAATCTCTTATAAATTCTGTCAACACTCATTTTGATTCCTTAGAGAAATCGGTAGAAGAAAAGGTCTGGAAAGATTTATTGGGTAAAAGATTCTCTGAAGTACAGGGACTCATATCAAATGATAGGAGAAATCTAGATATTGGGATAAAGAGCCTAGAAAATGCTCTTAAAGATGGTGGAGAATTATACAAATTTTGTTTATCTTGGTCCACAATGACATCAGACATTGCAAAGAAGGTGGAAGAACAAGAGAGTAAATTGTCAAGTTTATCTCAGAATTTTAATCCTCTCACCTCATCCATAATGAATCAAGAGTGCCAAGCTATTGCCACTATAAATGAGATAAAGAGGCTTGAAAAGGAGAAGAAGAGTAGAATAAGTAGAATAAGTGAACTAAGAGGGATAATTATCCCTAAGTTAGAGGCAATGTATGAGGCACTGATGCCTAGACCACCGCCCGGACTAGTGATCCGGTAGACTTAAAGAGGGCAGAAACTTTTGCATTTTTGCTAAGTGGTCACATCTCAATTTTGGATAGGATAAAGTAGAGTTGGGCAACATAATTTGTCCAGTTGAAAACAACTTTTGTGGATATACTTAAGTATATGTAAGTATAATGTGTATATATACTTATGCGGCTATGTATAGGTTAATTTTTGCAAATTTTGGTGTGCAGATTTCACCCTTTGCCATTGATGTCAAAGGGGGAGTGAGGAGTAGTGAAAAATGTGGGATCTAGCTAAGGGGGAGCTCCAGTAAAAGTGTACATAAGACAGAGCATCAGCTAAGGGGGAGTTTATTACAACACTTAGCTATTTTTCACTAAGTGTTGCCATCAATGCCAAAGGGGGAGATTGTTGGCAAGAGACACTGTGTGGCTTCATAAGTGTTGTCATTGATAGCAACAAAGTCCATCCCACACATCCGCAGCACATGATATGTCTATACCGAAAGTTAGATTGAAGAGTATCTTGGTCTGGTGAGCAAGAACAGAGCATGCAGCAAGTTCTGACAATCAGGTTTGAATCTCTTAGAGGATGTATCTCAGCAAAGTGTAGACTTGGGGAAGTTAAGAGGAGTACCATTACTGCTACATTCCAGAGATTGACCCTCCGGTGATGAAAGAATGAAAAGATATGAGTATCCATGTGTTGGGTTCGTAACAGGTAGAGTAAACAAAGGAAGAACTGATCGACAGAGTATCAGACCTTTATCCGGATGAGAAATTGATGGTGATCAAGCTATTTGAGGGATCATTCATGGTTGTCTGACATGATAGATGACTTATATGACTATCTCTTTGATATGCATCACTTAGTAAGCGTGGATTCAATCGACAAACTAGAGTTTGGAAATATCTTGAGTTTTCTGGATGCTGACTAGAAGGATGTTGAAATCCTTGATGCGGATATATATACCAGATGGATTTCGGTATGAAAGTGTGTGTGTTGTGTTGTGAAGTGTGAAAAAAAGTAGAGAGCAGTGTGGAAGTAGCAATATAGGTCCGGTATGTGACAGAACAACAACACTAAAGCAGAGGAAGAATTGAGTGTAGTAGATCAGTATATTGAGCCTAACCGAAACTAAACCTCAACATATGTGGATGCTTCTCATCAGTTCAAATACCTAGTTACTTTCTATAAACTATTGTAGGTAGTGAGCCTCTTGTGAACAATGTGCTCAGGTAGTGATCCCTAACTAGCAAGTGCCATTTTGTACTTCTTATTCTTTTAACAGAGAATACAATCTTGGGTTAGTCACCCCATGGTTTTTCCCTTAACCAGGTTTTCCACGTAAAAATCCTTGTGTTATGTGTGTTGATTTCTTTTCTGCTCTCATGATTATGTATGGTTATATGTTTTGATGCTGCACTAACTATTAAAGAAGGAAAGAAAGTTGAATATTTAAGATAACTGATTCACCCCCCCTCTCAGTTATTTGCCTTGTTAGATGGGGGCCCGCGTCTAGTGAGAGACTATCATGGTAACCCATGTCAGGGCCATGTGATGTCACTCTTCCCTACTACAGCCTAGCATTCCCTAATTGTGTTCTCCCCATTCATTATGAGAATGCCTCTGGAAGTGATGTTGAGTTGCTTGTGATGTTCATATTGACCCGTCTTGTTTGGAGTCACGTGTAGTCCTTGCACCTATTAGCCTATTGTCTTCTTGACTATTTGCTGTAGTGGGACCTTATTGCTATCTCCTAGCATGGGGGGTGGACCTTAGGGTTCCACATGGCTGGGTGGTTGTGCTCCTTCTCCATTGGTTTCCTTTGCTTGTGTTCATGTGCGAGAAGGATGCATCTCTAATAGCATATTTTAGACTTTGTACTAGCTTGAGGAGATAGTTAGTTAAGTTCATGTTCTAGTCTTGCATAGCAATCGAATCATGTATTGTTATCTTGATGTATACATCCCAATGTATCTGGGAAAGTGATTTTGTAAACAATGTAATGATGTACTCTCATGTAAGGGAAATTGTATATACATTTGTAGTGTTATACACATGATCTTGATGATTACTTATTTGATTCTATAATACAGAAATGTATGTGTTTATTCATTTGATGCAATAGAATTAGAATGTATTGTCATTGTTAGTTAATTCATAATGTTTGTTTAGTTCTTGATAATAGGTTTGTTAGTAATGTGGCTGTGGAACCATAGAGGATAAATCTTAGATTAAATGATATGTGTTGATATGATTTACGTTACTTTGATATCTCTTTCTTCTAATTTTTTTTTTGTCCTTTTAGTATAGCATAGTTGTGTTATTCTTTGGGTTCCTTGGCGGGGTGTTACAATTTACGTGGAGAAACAGGCCTAAGGGAAAAAACTTGACACCAAAGGTGTTTATGCTTATATTAAATCTCTTGTGAAAGATTACATTCAATAACGGAATCCTTTCATTCCTTGATGCACTTCAAAAGCTTCTTCAATCTTCAAACCTGTAAAAACTTGTAATAAAAAAGCTTCTTGCTTTTTCTTATAAGTCTTTTACAATTCAACTCTTTGGAAAATGTATGGGTTTTACAATTAATTCAAAAACTTCTTTAATTCAATAGCTTCTTATTTCAAAATCTTGAAACTCAATTTACAATAAATTGTAATTGATAACATAGCAACCAATGCTCATGCAAAAACCAAGCACTCCAAATAGAGAAGACTAAAGTCAAACAAAGTCCAAGCCTTCAATTAACTGAATGTCCATGATGTGGGCACCCAAGTTTGCCCAAGTTAACTTTGCCAACATTAAACATATTTCTAAATAAAAGCAACAATAGAAAGTCCTCCAATTGGGCATCCATATTTGTCCAATCACTTTCTGTTGACTGAAGTGATCAACACACATCAATATCATGCAAACAACATGCAAGATTGATGTCCCCAAGGTTATTATGAATTATCTTGTTTTGTACATGCAAGTGACATGTAAACACTTGATTCAACATGCAACTGATACCCATTATCTGAAACACTGAGATGTACCATCCTACAACTTTTTGGAGTTGGAGTATTATGCAAGTAATATCTTAAAACTAACATGCAAGCATTTTCAACAACATGCAATTGATATCCATTACCTAAAACACTGACATGTAGCATCCTGTAAGTTTTTGGACTTAGAGTGTTCCGCAAGCAATCTCACAAAAATGACATGTGCAACAACATGCAAGTTCATATAACTAACGTGCAACAACATGCAAGGTCATACAAGTCCATAGGAGTGACATGCAACAACATGCAAGCACATGCAACAACATGCAACAACATACAAGTACATGCAACTAACATACAACAAAATGCAACAATATGGAATTCTAACACTGTAGTTAACTCCAACATTATATCCATGCAAGGTGTCTTTGTTGTCTCTCAGATTTGCACCCTTGCTAAGTTGTAGACCTTAGCAATCTTGAAAAAAATGGGATCTTTCTAGGCCTGTGGGTGACCTGTGATGGAAAGAACCTCTGGAGAAGGCCGACTTCCTAGCTGGTTATCACCTCGAAACTACTGGACTAATGTCTTTGTAGGGAAAAGAGTAAGAAGGATTACAAGAAAATGAAACGTACTATCTAAGGTGATGCACCAAAATGGTTATTAGAGACTACACAAGTGACTAACACACTATAGAACCAGTAATAATAAGGTTCTCATAAACAACCCATCAAATCATAATCTTTGCATCATCAATTTATAAGAAGGCTAAATAACAACAGTTCTGTAAAGGAGAAAGATGTTTTCTCACCACTCAAAAACTGATTCTTATTCCTAGCACATTTCACAACCTGTAAAAATATATGTATCCCTGCATAAAGGCACCAACATGAAATACAGTCCCAAGGACAAATAACATCACAAGGATCTATACTAACACTAAGGACACACAATACCAGAAGAAATGGGAAGGTATAAACTATTTATTACTGCTAAAAAGGTGTTACAATGTTGTGTTATTCATAAAATGGGTTACAAAACTGTTCACTTCTACAAAAGAACTCAAAAAATTACAATATATAGTGTAGAGAATAGTAAGAACTCTTGAATAATGAACAAGGAAGAAGACTATATACTTCCCAAACAACTTGTAACAAGATAAGCATGATAAACCTCCATTTTTGTGCATCTCATAAATGCCCTCAAAATATCTGCCTAAAGTCCTCCAAAGGGGGCTCTCAATGAGGAAAAAGTCAGGGCATGTCATCACTAATCATAAAAGCACTTGAAAATTCCTTTAAATGCTCTTTAAGGCCACTAAAAACAAGTCAAACCATCATAATAACTCCTCTATCAGTTGGCCAACCTCTCCTGCAGCATCATAAATGTATGATATTTGCTTAATAAATGACATAAATACAAATTATTTTTTGCATCTAATTAACATTGACCAAGTGGTTTATAATTACACCACTTTAGTTAATGTTTTACATTCCAAATTTACTACAAACCTATGCAGAAAATAATGGCATTTAGGACACAAATATTTAATTTCCTGATTTTGTATGGTTTAGGGACAAATTAAATATTGTGAAAGAATGAAAATGTAATCAACAAGACTTACTTTGCCATGTGTGATAAACTTGTCTATTATTTCCCTTTTGCATTTTTATTACAAATGATAAAGTAATTCATAATTTATTCCTTTATCGTTCGTTTACAACATTTCTATCTCTAGATTATGCAAAATCGACATAACAACACCCTCATAGCTCCTAGGCAAAAATAACACGACTCCATACACTTGCATCATATCACGTATGTCATCGCTATATCAAAGCATCTCATCACCCCAAGCCATTCAAACGTTTCCACAACCTACCTCGTCATGCCTACAAGGTCTAATGCAATACATTTTAAACTGACCCTTATGCCTCCCTATACACATTACAATGCCTTATACTTCCATGCATTTAAAAACAAGACATGCCTAGCAAGGTAAGGCACTCGACCTTATGCTCTTATAATGTTTTTGACCTGACTTTAAAAAAGAATCAAAAGGCAGAAAAAATGTCTCACGGCCCCATCTGCAATGTGATTAGGTTTTAAGGACTTTTGCAAGTCTTTATCACAGGCTTCAAATGGATAGCAATGATTTTTTAAAAATCAAAATTCAAAAACTACACAAACGTGAATTAGGTCTATTTGATCCAAAAGAAGAAAAACCTAAAAATCATTCATTTTCATTTCATTCTTTTCTGTTGCCTTGATGTTGTGCCACCATGCCTCTGGGGTTTGGGAAGAAAAATACCTTACATTGTCAATTTTTTGAGGATTTTGATGTAGAATCTCTTAGGATTTTGCAAAGTAAGTTGCTTTTTATTGAGATTTTGAACTTTTTCTATCGATTTTGGGCCGATTTGACTTTCTTTTGATTCTTTTTCTCTATTTTTTGATGGCCGACCACCATATGCTCTGGCTCTCACTGTTTGAGGCCATTCTGGGAGTCGTTTGAAGAAGAAAATATGTGTTTTTAACAAAGTAAACAGAAGGAAAAAGAGAGGTAATTCCTTCTTATTGTCGATCTCTTCTTTTTCTGAGATTTTCACTTTACATCTAGCTGCCAGAGACCACGATTTGGAGCGTTCTGTGAGCATTTTTACTTGAAATGAGTTAAAAAGATTTACTTGCTATTTAAATCTGCACTTAGGCTCGAAATGAGCTTGACCCATGAGTAGATTCAGCCTGTTGTAACAAGACCCTCTCCAGACTCTCTCTGGCCGTGATTTTGACATTATTTCTGAGCATTTTGAACTTGAAAATTTGCATTTTCGTTATATCTGCAACTATTCTTTGCTTTTCCTGAGTGCTGAGGTTCGACAAGGATAATGGTGGAGCCTATAACATTCTTTTGTGCTTTTGATATTTACCTGAGTGCCTTTTATCTGGTATCAACAAGAAACTTTGAGTGACTCATCCATATTTTCACATAATGTACACGTTTTCTATCTTAATATTGGTACTTATGAAAGGAAGATTTACAATTGAACTACATGGTCTATAACATAAGAGGTGTGTATCCCATGCTACTAAGGTCAACATATTGATATGTAACTAGGCATTTTTTAATGAGTCTGATAGATGCCACAAAGGTACATATTATAAATGCCACAAAAATCACCACTGTTACAATTGTGCCTGGATGTCTTTTCATCTTCCTCTGATTTGCTTGATCAACATGTGAATTAACCACTTTTTGATTGTCATCCAATGCTAAAAGAATATCCTCAAGCCCACCCTGCAGCAGTCTCAAGACCATTTGGGACAACTTTTGAACACCATGCTTGAGAACTTCATTTGGAATAGAGCTCATGCCTTTTACTCCCTTGCACAAATTACATTTTGTCATTGGATCTAATGATAACACACACACTCTAGAGAGCCCAAGAATAGAAACTTCTAAAAATATGTCACAAACTTGTTTATTCCAAATAAAATGAAACAACTACTTCATTGATAATCCCATAGTAGCTATTGCACTTGATTGACTACCAACTTCAATGGCATCCATGACCTCTCCAAAAGTAGGTTGAGTGCATCCATAAGCTTCCACCACTGCTTCACACATCATCTTACAAGGAAATTCTAAGCTTACTACTTCTATGATGTGTGGAACTCCTTTTTTCTTTTTCTTTTTAAAAATGACATAACAGGAGAGGACTTATTTGATGCAACAAAGGATATAAGAGATGAAATTTCATCCAACACTTTGTCAACAACACCATAGGAAGGTGTAGTTATAGCACACAAGAACTTCTTAGACTTTCATGACAATCAGCACAATCAATATGGTCTCTGGCTCCAGTATATTGTTGGAGTACAAATGACGGGTCTCCCAAAGTATTTTGTAAAGTATCAATTTGAAATGCACAATCTTTTGCATTTAAAAAACAAGACATTCACATAGCTGTTCCATTCTTATAATCCTTGATGCCTTGGCTACATGCACTTCAACTATTATAGCTGCTTCCCTCTATTATATAGAAGATAACAAAACTATCCAGTTCTTCTAATCTCTTTGTGTATGAAGCCATGCTTACATTATGTCATACTTACATTTCTGTAACACATTGGTGTTTAAACTTGAAGATGATGAATTGAATGCATTGTTGTTATACTTCATGACAACTTACTTGCAAGCTTTTACATTTTGATACTGTACTCTATCTGTTGTAACATTGTGATACACATTTGTTTTCTCCTTCTATGGTTGTACTTCTATCCTAGAATAATGTTCCTTTATAACACTTTGCTATTGCGCTATCATGATGACTGTTGCTGCACTTGTCATTTTACATTGTTTGCTACCTTTTAAATGTAACTTCTATATACTTTAGCATGAGGCATCTTTTTATATTATTCTTTCATATGCACATAGGCTTATGATGACATGATGACAGCAAGTTATGATAGTAGATACTTACTACTGCATACATATTATCCCTGTACCTTGCTCTTTATGTGACCACTTTATTGATAAGACTTGTTCTTCTCTCGTACATGACAGCTGTTCCACTACTGTTATATTGCTATTCTACTATTCATTCCCCAGGTATATGGTTGTGTTTGATCATGGTTTGCATTTGAATATAGATTATGTCAATGTTGTAGCAAATCTTTCCTATGTGACACTCTATTTGATTTGCTGAGGCATGAATATATCTGAATATGCACTACTGCATATATCCTTTTGCTACTCTAGTCTATGATGTCTTTTCAAGTACACCTCCATACATATCATGTCGAATAATCGTTGCACTTGTTCTTGACTTCTCATGAAGTTTTAAATGTTTCTCTATTATATAGTTGTTCTATCTTCAAGGTATATCTGGATAGTAAAGTCATACTTCAACCACAACTAAGAGATGGAAAAGTACCTTCTATTGATCACTGTACCTTTTGTACTTGCACTTGACACCTGTTGGATGTGACATTTCTTTGATCAATTTAATTCTATATTTGCACTCCATTCCTCTCTTGCATGGACGCATTTGTTCATTTTGTGACCTGAAAGTGATTAAGTACCACATAGTTATTTGATCTTGATAGATTCCTCTTGTGATGATGTATAGTTTATAGGAGCAATTGCCCCTTTGACGTTCTATTATGATTCCACTTTGACTGCATCAATGATGGCTGTTTCTATGCATGGTACGTAAGGATTGTCAGGGAGTTTACATCTTGACTGTTATCAAGATGGCTTTTGAATGAAGCATCTTCTATCTCTTATAAGGCATTGTGGACATGATACTTCACTTTAATAAGTTCTTTCTAAAATGAGCATGGTTTGTAGGAGCAACTGTTGATCTTCATTGATGACTTCACTCCATCTACTATGTTAACTGTTCCGATGCATTTCATGATAGTGCACATTGTTTATCACAATTCGACATCCTTGTTGAATGAGTAAGAAGGAAGCATGCTGGGCTCTACCCTTGTGGGAGCCCATTTTCTCCACATGTCATTTTATAAAAGATGAATCAGTAGACTGATTTCTCGTACACCTGCATAGGAAGCAAACATGTTAGCATATAAAACATACCTTTGTTTATGATGTGATGTGACTTGCATGGATCTATCTCTTTTTGATATAGCACTTGTGTCTGCTCATTTAGACTTTTCTTATGCTGATAGGATTACTGCTATACTGCTACTACATAAAAGTAGATAGTACTTTTGAAGTTTTGATTGTGTATGAAAAGATTTGAGACCCCGAGCATTAACAAAAAACTATTTTCTAGGTACATTAGAGCTCAAACGGATGGAAGAAGACAACAGCTGGATCGACCACGAGATTCATCATTCGCAGGCAATGATGGGTCCCCTCTCTTTTCCTATGCAATTTGTTTCTTTTCAAAAGTAATATTTACTGTTATGTAGCCTATTTTAGTTACTCCTATAGCTTGTGTGGGAGCATCTTATTTGACATTTATGAATAATGAAAAAGCCTTTCAAAATCTACAATGTTGCATGTTTTCTTCTTGATGGTAAACAATTGCACTTAATTAAAGTTTCTTTTATGGAATTTTTCTCTTGGCAAAACACTTACTAAAAATAGACATGCACCCCTTAAAACTATAAAACTCAACTAGCTCCACTTGATTGAGCTGGAAAATAAAAATGGGTAACATTTCTGGCAACATCTACGTGGTGCTTGCCTGCTAAGTACCCAGACCAGCTACCTAAAACTATCTGTTGGGCATAGAGCCACTCATACTTGACAAAAAATTGAAAAACATTTCTTTCCATTGTTGTAACTCACTTTAGACTACAATCTCTTCTAATCCATCAAGTGCATGGGTATGGTTGGTGATAGTGAACCAACAAAAATCACTGTATTAATCATATGCATCTACTTGGTGAGTTAGAAGGGGATGATCAACAAGAACACCTCCTTAGCAAACTGCTGTGATTTATTACAACTCTATGAGGGAGATAGGTGTGATGTGTGACAGTGAATACATGTATTCACTATTTCATATGATGGTTGTCTATACATACAGCTGTAGTACATTACAACAGTTTCACCTCTTCCACATAACCAGACCCAGTACAACTAACAAACCTGTGCGCAACCGCACTTAGGGGAATGAAATTTGCATCTAATCTATTGTGCAGTAGCACTTATTTAACACAAAAATTGAACCTACTCTACATCTAACCAACAAAGGTGGTGCTCAAACATGACCATTTACTGGTTCTTTGAAATAATTTCCCATCCTCAACAATTTACAATATATCACATGCTCATGAGCAACCTCAAGGAGGTGAATAATTGATAGAAGTATAACCAATTGCTGGAATGAGATTTGGAGAAAGAAAACAATTCCACCTACCTCATGATTTTGATCATGCTTGGTGTTGTTCTAAGGCATATAGGTAGATTGGACATGCTGCTCCTTAGTTTCAATTTTCTCCTCAAGTGTGAGCATGACTAAAAACACCTTGTTAGTCTTGATTTGAGCTAGATGTCTGATAGGACATCCATTTGAACTAATGAACCTTAATCTCTCTTTGCTGGCTTCTTGCTCATGTATTACCGATTCCTCATCTTGCTGATTGGAATGTCCTATTTCTATATCTATAATTGCTCTTGAAAATGAACCATCAATATGTTCAACCTCTTAATCAAGAAGTTGATTCCCCTGCTGGATAACTGAGAAAAGGTCCTCAATCTGCTGCTCATTTGGTTTCTCCTCCATTCTAGAATGCAACTCTTCATCAACAAATTGTGGGAGTTCTTCAAAATAGTTCATGTTGTCCTCCTCTATAGGCTGTAAGGCATTTTCTTCTACAACTTTTCCTAAATGAAGGATGCAACCTTCATCCTTGGAACAATCAAAAGAGTATCCATTTTTGTCAAAAGGAGACAAAGGCTGATCCAAAAAAGAAAACAACTCTTCCTTTTCAGTCCCATTGCCAATTTGTTTGAAATCTTGCTGTTCAAATGTCCAAGATTTTCCTCTTCCAAAGGTGTTGTTTCACCTTCTGATCATGAAGAAGATAACTCAAGGCTATACTCAAACTGGTCCTCTTTGTAGTAGCCCTCTTAAGGAAACAAAACATGAACGTGTTCCTCATGTTTGTAGCATTCTTTATTTTTCAAAGCTAGCTTGACATCAAGGCTAGTACAAAACTCTGCAAGATCATTCCAAAAATAAACTTCATCATGATCCTCTCGAGGAATGTTGGCCTCTTGACTATGCTTGATATCTTTGGGCTTCCCTTCAAGGTCTAAAATCTTTTTGGTTGGGGCACCTTCTTTAACCTCAAGAACAAGGTCATCCTTTTCAAAGTACTTCTCCAAAGTGTTGTCTTCTTGCTGATTCAATGAAATATCTCCATTGTCTTGAAGAAGCTCCTCTTCACAAGGCTGAGTTGAGACATCAAATTGTTCCTCTTTTAGGTCAAGAAAACATGGTAGCTACTCAAACAGCCTATTTGTCACCCCTTCATCACTTTCAAGTACTAACTATTTCTGTGGTATAGCATAGACACTTTCCTCTTCCTTTTACTTTCTAACTTCCCATGAAGAAGACCACACAACAGGCCCTCCTTTAAAGAGACAAATAGTACTTGGACAAGATGGTATAGGCTATTTTATCTCCTCTTCTTCTGCTTGCTGGATGGTAGAGCATGGTTCCGTTTGTATGTTTGGTGGAGGGACTTCATAGGGTAAAAAAGATGGCCCTTTCCAACTCGGAACCTTTAAGGTAGAAGGCTGCCTGAAACTTGGAATTTCAAACATTGGAGAAGGCTCACTACTAGGTTCAGCTTGACTTATAGTGTGGATATGCAAGAGATTAGGAAGAGGAGAAGGGTTTTGGACCTTAGGCTGTTGAACCTGAGCTATTAATTGCCTTATTTGCTCTTCCTTGGTAGCAATCTGCCTCCTCAAGAATTCCTCTTCACACATTCTTTCCCTTTCCACCTCTTGCTGATGAAAAAAAGCTTGGTATGATTGCTCCTCTTGCTACATATTATACTCCTGCTCCTTTGTGACAGCCTCAAATTTCCTTTGCAAGTCTAATGTTACCCCCCTGATACTCATATAGTTAACATTTTGAGGTTGATTTAGAGGGCAGTTATGCTGGTTAAGAGCAAAATGATCTTCTTGCAAATGATTATAGGCATGGATAGGTTGCCAAGAAAGCCAAGTAGGGGTGGGAGGGCGACACGCATGATGATTATGCTTATAATATACTGTTGGTGGGTTATTTGGGACAAAACTGGCAACATATTTTGCTTGGTATGGCTGGTAAGAAGTGGCATAAGTAGGATTTTCATGGAATGGAGGGTTATAAAACCTATCTTCACTAAAAGAAAACATTATGCAACATCAAATCAGCTAAAAATTCATGAAATGTTCACAAGGATAAAAATTAGGTCTAATTTTTTAGTAAAATCAGTACATACTAGCACTTGTCTTCTTGAAACCAGTGGTTATTTCTTTCCAGAGTCGCCAAGTGTGTAAATAAAATGCCTGCAAAAGGCTGAAACTACTGCTATACACACTAAACAACAGTAACAAAACATATAAACTGGACTGAGAATCCACTTCACAGTCCCAACGGGTGTGCCAAAAACTGTTGTCTCTCAAATTTGTACCCTTGCTAAGTTGCAGAACGTCGCAATATGGAGAAACATGGGATCTTTCCAGGCTTGTGGGTCACCTGTGATGGAAAGAACCTCCGGAGAAGGCCGGCTTCCTAGCTGGTTATCACCTCGAAACTACTGGACTAATGTCTTTGCAGGGAAAAGAGTAAGAAGGATTACAAGAAAATGAAACGTACTATCTAAGGTGATGCACCAAAATGGTTATTAGAGACTACACAAGTGACTAACACACTATAGAACCAGTAATAATAAGGTTTTCATACACAACCCAGCAAATCATAATCTTTGCATCATCAATTTATAAGAAGGCTAAATAACAATAGTTCTATAAAGGAGAAAGATGTTTTCTCACCACTCAAAAACTGATTCTTATTCCTAGTACATCTCACAACCTGCAAAAATATATGTATCCCTGCATAAAGGAACCAACATGAAATACAGTCCCAAGGACAAAGAACATCACAAGAATCTATACTAACATTAAGGACACATAATACTAGAAGAAATGGGAAGGTATAAACTATTTATTACTGCTAAAAAGGTGTTACAATGCTGTGTTACTTTGAAAATGGGTTACAAAACTGTTCACTTCTGCAAAAGAACGCGAAAAATTACAATATATAGTGTAGAGAATAGTAAGAACTCTTGAATAATGAACAAGGAAGAAGACTATATACTTCCCAAACAACTTGTAACAAGATAAGCATGAGAAACCTCCATTTTCGTGCATCTCATAAATGCCCTCAAAATATCTGCCTAAAGTCCCCCAAAGTGGGCTCTAAATGAGGAAAAAGTCAGGGCATGTCATCACTAATCATAAAAGCACCTGAAAATGCCTTTAAATGCTCTTTAAGGCCACTGAAAACAAGTCAGACCATCATAATAACTCCTCCATTAGTTGGCCAACCTCTCCTGCAGCATCATAAATGTCTGATATTTGCACAATAAATGACATAAATACACATTATTTTCTGCATCTAATTAACATTGACCAAGTAGTTTATAACACCACTTTAGTTAATGTTTTACATTCCAAATTTTCTACAAACCTATGTAGAAAATAATGGCATTTAGGACACAAATATTTAATTTCCTGATTTTGCATGGTTTAGGGATAAATTAAATATTGTGAAAAAATGACAAAGTAATCGACGAGACTTACTTTGCCATGTGTGATAAACTTGTCTATTATTGCCCTTTTGCATTTTTATTACAAATGATAAAGTAATTCATAATTTATTATTTTATCGTTCGTTTAAAACATTTAATCTATCTCTAGATTATGCAAAATCGACATAACAACACCTTCATAGCTCCTAGGCAAAAACAACACGGCTCCATACACTTGCATCATATCACATATGACATCGCTATATCAAAGCATCTCATCACCTTAAGTCATTCAAATGTTTCCACAACCTACCTCGTCATGCCTACAAGGTCTAATGCAATACATTTTAAACTGACCCTTATGCCTCCCTATACACATTACAATGCCTTATACTTCCATGCATTTAAAAACAAGACATGCCTAGAAAGGTAAGGCACTCGACCTTATGCTTTCATAATGTTTTTGACCTAACTTTGAAAAAGAATCAAAAGGTAGAAAAAATGTCTCACGGCCCCATGTGCAATGTGATTAGGTTTTAAAGACTTTTGCAAGTCTTTACCACAGGCTTCAAATGGATAGCAATTATTTTGTTTTAAATCAAAAGTCAAAAACTACACAAACGTGAATTAGGTCTATTCGACCCAAAAGAAGAAAAACCTAAATATCATTCATTTTCATTTCATTCTTTTTTGCTGCCTCGATGCCGCGCCGCCATGCGTCTTGGGTTTGGGAAGAAAAATACCTTACATTGTCAATTTTTTGAGGATTTTGATGTAGAATATCTGAGGATTTTGTAAGGTAAGTTGCTTTTTACGGAGATTTTGAACTTTTCTTGTCGATTTTTGGCCAATTTGACTGTCTTTTGATTCTTTTTCTCTATTTTTTGATGGCCGACCACCATATGCTCTGGATCTCACTGTTTGAGGCCATTCTGGGAGTCATTTGAGGAAGAAAATATGTGTTTTTAACAAAGTAAATGGTAGAAAAAGGAGAGGTAATTCCTTCTTATTGTCGATCTCTTTTTTTTTCGTAAGATTTTCACTTTACATTTCGCTTCCAGAGGCTGCAATTTGGAGGGTTCTGTGAGCATTTTTGCTTGAAATGAGTTAAAAAGATTTACTTGCTCTTTAAATCTACACTTTGACTTGAAATGAGCTTGACCCATGCGTAGATTCAGCCTGCTGTAACAAGACCCTCTCGAGGTTCTCTCTGGCTGCGATTTTGACATTATTCAGAGCATTTTGCACTTGAAAATCTGTATTTTCTTTATATCTGCAACTGTTCTTCACTTTTCCTTAGTGCTGAGGCTCGACAAGGATAATGGTAGAGCCTATAACATTCTTTCATGCTTTTGATATTTGCCTGAGTGCCTTCCATCTGGTATCAACAAGAAACTTTGAGCGATTCATCCATATTTTCACATAATGTACAAGTTTTCTAGCTTAATATTGGTACACATGAAAGGAAGATTTACAATTGAACTACATGGTCTATAACATTGGAGGTGTGTATCCCATGCTACTAAGGTCAACATACTGATATGCAACCAGGTAGTTTTTACTTAGTCTGATAGATACCACAAAGGTACATATTATAAATGCCACAAAAATCACCACTGTTACAATTGTGCCTGGATGTCTTTCCATCTTCCTCTGATTTGTTTGATCAACATGTGAATTAACCACTTTTTGATTGTCATCCAACGCTAAAAGAATATCCTCAATCCCACCCTGCAGCAGTCTCAAGACCATTTGGGACAACTTTTGAACACCATGCTTGAGAACTTCATTTGGAATAGAGCTCATACCTTTTACTCCCTTGCACAAATTGCATTTTGTCATTGGATCTAATGATAATACACACACTCCAGAGAACCAAGGAATAGAAACTTCTAAAAATATGTCACAAAATTGTTTGTCCCAAATCAAATGAAACAACTGCTTCATTGATAATCCCATAGTAGCTATTGCACTTGATTGACTACCAACTTTAGTGGCATCCATGATCTCTCCAAAAGTAGGTTGAGTGCATCCATAAGCTTCCACCACTGCTTCACACATCATCTTACAAGGAAATTCTAAGCTTGTTGCTTCTATGATGTGTGGAACTCCTTTTTTCTTTTTCTTTTTTAAAATGACATAGAAGGAGAGGACTTATTTGATGCAACAAAGGATATAAGAGATGAAATTTCATCCAGCACTTTGTCAACAATACCACAAGAAGGTGTAGTTACAGTACACAAGAACTTCTTAGACTTTCATGACAATCAGCACAATCAATATGGTCTCTGGCTCTAGTATATTGTTGGAGTATAAATGATGGGTCTCCCAAAGTAGTTTTTAAAGTATCAATTTGAAATGCACAATCTTTTGCATTTCAAAAACAAGACATTCACATAGCTGTTCCATTCCTGTAATCCTTGATGCCTTGGCTGCATGCACTTCAACTATTACAACTGCTTCCCTCTATTGTATAGAAGATAACAAAACTATCCAGCTCTTCTAATCTCTTTGTGTATGAAGCCATGCTTACATTATGTCATACTTACATTTCTGTAACACATTGGTGTTTAAACTTGAAGATGATGAATTGAATGCATTGTTGTTATACTTCATGACAACTTACTTGCAAGCTTTTACATGTTGATACTGTACTCTATTTGTTGCAACATTGTGATACACATTTGTTTTCTCCTTCTATGGCTGTACTTCTATCCTAGAATAATGTTCCTTTATAACACTTTGCTATTGCGCTATCATGATGACTGTTACTACAATTGTCATTTTACACTGTTTGCTACCTTTTAGATGTAACTTCTATATACTTCAGCATGAGGCATCTTTTTATATTATTCTTTCATATGCATGTGGGCTTATGATGACATGATGATAGCAAGTTATGATAGCAGATACTTGCTACTGCATACATATTATCCCTGTACCTTGCTCTTTATGTGACCACTTTATTGATAAGACTTGTTCTTCTCTCGTACATGGAAGTTGTTACACTACTATTATATTACTGTTCTATTATTCATTCCCCAGGTATATGGGTGTGTTTGATCATGGTTTGCATTTGAATACGGATTATGTCAATGTTGTAGCAAATCTTTCCTATGTGACACTCTATTTGATTTACTGAGGCATGAATATATCTGAATATACACTGCTGCATATATCCTTTTTCTACTCTAGTCTATGATGTCTTTTCAATTATACCTCCATACATATCATTTCGAATAATCGATGCACGCGTTCTTGACTTGTCATGAAGTTTTAGATGTTGCTCTATTATATAGTTATTCTATTTTCAAGGTATATCTAGACAGTAAAGTCATACTTCAACCACAACTAAGAGATGGAAAAGTACCTTCTATTGATCACTATACCTTTTATACTTGCACTTGACACCTATTAGATGTGACATTTCTTTGATCAATTCAGTTCTGTATCTGCACTCCATTCCTCTCTTGCATGGATGTATTTGTTCATTTTGTGACCTTAAAGTGATGAAGTACCACATAGTTATTTGATCTAGATAGATTCCTCTTGTGATGATGCATAGTTTATAGGAGCAACTCTCCCTTTGACTTTCTATTATGATTCCACTTTGACTGCATCAATGATGGCTATTTCTATGCATGGTACCTGAGGATTGTCAGGGAGTTTACATCTTGAATGTTATCAAGGTGGCTTTTGAATGAAGCATCTTCTATCTCTTATAAGGCATTGTGGACATGATACTTCACTTTAATAAGTTCTTTCTAAAGTGAGCATGGTTTGTAGGATCAACTATTGATCTTCATTGATGACTTTACTCCATCTACTATGTTAACTATTCTGATGTGTTACATGATAGTGCACGTTGTATATCACAATCTGACATCCTTCTTGAATGAGTAAGAAGGAAGCATGCTGGGCTCTACCCTTATGGGAACCCATTTTCTCCATATGCCATTTTATAAAAGATGAATCAGTAGAATGATTTCTCATACACCTGCATAGGAAGCAAACATGTTAGCATATAAAACATACCTTTGTTTATGATGTGATGTGACTTGTATAGAACTATCTCTTTCTGATATAGCACTTGTGTTTGCTCATTCTGACTTTTCTTATGCTGATAGGATTACTGATATACTGCTGTTACATTAAAGTAGATAGTATTTTGAAGTTTCAATTGTGTATGAAAAGATTTGAGACCCCGAGCATTAGAAAAAAACTATTTTCTAGGTACACTAGAGCTCAAATGGATTGAGTAAGACAATAACTGGATCGACCACGGGATTCGTCATTCGCAGGCAATGACGGGTCCCCTCTCTTTTCTTATGCAATTTGTTTCTTTTCAAAAGTAATATTTATTGTTATGTAGCCTATTTTAGTTACTCCTACGGCTTGTGTGGGAGCATCTTATTTGACATTTATGAATAATGAAAAAGCCTTTCAAAATCTGCAATGTTGCATGTTTTCTTCTTGATGGTAAACAATTACACTTAATTGAAGTTTCTTTTATGGCATTTTTCTCTTGGAAAAACACTTACTAAAAATAGACATGCACCCCTTAAAACTATAGAACTCAACCAGCTCCACTTGATTGAGATGGAAAATAAAAATGGGTAACGTTTCTAGCGACATCTGTGTGGTGCTTGCCTGCTAAGTACCCATACAAGCTGCCTAAAACTATCTGTTGGGCATTTATGTCAAGAATATCAGATTTTCCTTCTGATATTCCTTTTGTAAAATATTCATGATAGGCCCATGAGTGCATTCATTGTGGTAGGCAATGGCACTTCATTGTAAATGCTGTATAAAGCATGAAATAAGACTTTGATTGTAAAAATCACATCTCTTTTTAGCTAATTGTTCCTCTTTGATAATAAGTATTAAGAATTTACCTTTTCATGAATCCTCGTTGTAATCTTTCTACTTGATTTCCATCTATGAATATTTCTTTCCTCTTGGATTTCATCTAGTTTACTTTGTTAGATTTACGACAGACAATTGAGAGGGGGGTGAATCAGTTGTCCAAAACTTCTTTGCAATTAATCACTTAAATTCTTTTCTTAATTTAGCAGCATAATAATAAATCAATCATGGAAACATAATGCAACAATTCAAGAGCTGAAACAGATTAACACATATGACACCAAGATTTTAACGTGGAAAACCCGGTTAAGAGAAAAACCACGGGGTGACTAACCCAAGATTGTATTCTCTGTTAAAAGAATAGAAAGAACAAAATGGTACATGCCAATTAGGGCTCACTACCCGAGCACACTACTCACAAGAGGCCCACTGGCTACATGAGACACATTGTCTATAGAATAATAAGTATTACATACTTGAACTGAAGAATAACATCTTCACCATGCTTTAGTCAGTTCCATTTATGCCCAATACTTCTGCTCTGCCTTTCACTCTCCTCCTCTCTACCACACTCTCATCTCCAAAAGATACATTTGAAATGACTTTACAACTCCTTATTTATACAAGACATCAACTTCGGGATAATCATCCAAGTCAGCATACATTACAGAGCAAATACATAAATACAACATGACTAATTACAAAAAGACTTCATGCGGATCAACACATTGTTGGCCACACAGATTTGGGACTTCAATCTTCCTTTAAGAACACGCCATTCTTTACAGATCATCTTCAAGATCATCCGCAGGATGTGTAACTCATCCGGTCAGCCTAACGTGGGAAGAACATCATCATCCAGAAGTAATTCTTCAATTATGAGCTCAATCTTCAATGTAGACCACCAACACGAACTGGACACAATCCAAAGACCTCCACAAGCTTTCCTGAATCACCAAGAGCATCCACACTACTTCTGCTTATTGAAATCATTCTCTCCTTCATCCAGAACCTCAAGAACACAGTCTGTCATCATTGTCATATTGGAATAGATGCTTGCGGATCTCCAGACCATGAACCAATTGAGTTGTCAATTCACATTGACTTCCTAAACACTCCACCAAATCCGCAGAACAAGATATTTCATTTCCAAATCTCACCGGACCTATCTGTGTCACTCTGTCACCTCTAAACATCTACTAGAACTGGTTTTACTTAAGTGGCCATAACTTCTTCAGATCTTCATGCAGACCTCTGAAATCTTTATTGGATCATCTTAAGACACATATCTACAAACCCTTTGATGCACAACCTCTGATCTTCATCTTTTCTGGGATCTTTACCTCACTATCTTCACTATTCTTCTCTGTTCCTGATAGGACTAATTTTCTCAATATCCTCAACATACAGCTCATCCAATCCTTATCATCAATGCAATAGGAGTATGTTGACATCAATGACAACACCAGTTAGGCCCATACTTGCAACAATCTCCCCCTTTGTCATTGATGGCAACATATGATGTGAAAAGCTGTTCTAACCATCAAGACAAGAACTTCTCCTCACTGACACATCTCCCCCTATCAACAACAACCATTCACATGTCTTCTCTTCCTTTACTACTCCCCCTTTGATCAGCAACCACTTGTTTTTCACATGTTTTCTCTCCCCCTTTGACATCAATGGCAAAGGGCACATACTTGCATCACTTCAGAATCATACCAGCTACTCCCCCTGAGTAGCAGCTTCCCATCATCAGTCTAGACCACAAGATATAATTGTGAGATCCACCAGATTGATGTACATCGGTGCACCTTAATTCAGAATCGGAGGGGTAATAACCCCTAACTTTTCCCTGAGATACTCAAAAGAGTCCTTAGGAAGAGGTTTAGTAAAAATATCTACAATCTGATCCTTGGAAGTCACAAACTCCAATCTGACTTCATTCTTGTTCACTTGCTCTCTCAAAAAGTGAAATTTGATGGATATATGTTTAGTCTTTGAATGCAACACCATATTTTTTGATAAGTTAATTGCACTTGAGTTATCATTGAAGATTGTGATAGGTTCTTCATACTCCACTCTGATATCTCTTAGCATTTGCTTCATCCACAATACTTGAGTGCAACTACCTGCTGCTGCAATATATTCTACTTCTGCAGTGGATAGAGATATTGCCTCTTGTTTCTTCCTCAGCCAAGAAACCAATCTCTTCCCCAAAAAGAATGCTCCACCATTGGTACTCTTCTAGTCGTCCACATCTCCTGCCCAATCCGCATCTGTATATACATGAAGAGAGAAATCATGATCTTTAGGATACCACAAACCATACTCAACTGTCCCTTTTAGATATCTAAAAATCCTCTTGATTGCCATGACATGAGATTCTTTAGGATCTGCTTGGAATCTAGCAACAAGAACAACAACATTCATAATGTCAGGTCTAGTTTGAGTGAGATACAAAAGTCCTCCAATCATTGACCTTTACGTTTTCTGATTAGCCGTAGGAGAGTCATCATCTTTTCTCAATTTACATCTGGTTGCCATGGGAGTACTCATTGGTTTTGAGTCTTCCATCCCAAATTTTTTCAACAATTCTTTCACATATTTGGTTTGAGAAATGAAGATTCCTTTCTTTGTTTGAGTGATTTGCAGACCCAAGAAGAAATTCATTTCCCCAAACATGGACATCTCAAATTCACTTTTCATTTGATTTGCAAAAGTTTTGCACATACTATCTCTTCCTCCAAAAATGATATCATCAACAAACACTTCAACAATCAAGATATTTTCATGATCAATTTTGAAGTAAAAGTTACTATCAGCAGTACCTTTGTTGAAACCAATCTTCAAAAGATGCTTATCTAGTCTTTCATACCAGGCTCTTGGGGCTTGTTTAAGTCCATACAGTACTTTCTTCAACTTGCAGACCATATCACCATGATTAGACAATTGAAATCCATCTAGTTGCTCAATGTATTCTTCTTCTTCCAAGTCACCATTCAGGAAGGTAGACTTGACATCCATCTGATATACTTTGAAGTCCTTGAAGGTAGCAAAGGTAAGAAATAGCTTGGCTGCTTCAATTCTTGCCACTGGAGCAAAAGTTTCTTCAAAATAAACTCCTTCTACTTGGGAGTAACCCTTGCAGACCAATTTGGCTTTGTTTCTGACTACTTCACCATCTTCATTCAGTTTATTTTGGAAGACCCATTTGGTTCCAATCACATTCTTATTTTTAGGTCTGGGAACAAGATCCCAAGTGTTATTTTTCTCAATTTGCATTAGCTCTTCCTCCATTGCTTTAGTCTAGTTTTCATCATTGCATGCTTTATTCACTGTTTTGGGTTCAATGTTTGAAATCAGACAATACTCTTCTGAATCTTGACCAATCCTTCTTCTTGTTTGAACACCTTTGGTTTTATCACCTATGATCTAGTCTTCAGAGTGATTCAGTTTTACATACCTAGGAATTTTGGGACTTTCTTGCACTTCTATCTCTTGAACAGGTTCATTCAAACTCATCTCTTCTTCTTGGTTCATCAGATCAGTCAGAATCTGAATCTCAGAAGGGGCTTGGACTCCTTGGATCAAAACATCATTCTTATCATCTTCATCATATTCATAAAACCTTGAGGGTTTTTCAATCCCTTCATCAACCTTCACATTTGTACTTTCTATAATCTTTCTCAATCTCTTGTTATAACACCGGTATGCTTTGCTTTGAGTAGAATAACCCAAGAATATTCCTTCATCACTTCTAGCATCAAATTTGCCTAGATCTTCATCTCTTTTAATGTAACATTTGCTACCAAAGACTCTGAAATACTTCACAGTGGGAGTGATCCCAAACCAGAGTTCATAAGGAGTCTTACCAGTATTGCTTTTGATTTGAACTCGATTAAGAGTATAGACTGCAGTGCTTACAACTTCTCTCCAGTAGATCTGAGGAATATTTGCTTCCATCATCATGGTTCTAGATGCTTCCTAGATGGTCTGGTTCTTTCTCTCCACTACTCCATTTTGTTGTGGAGTCCTTGGAGCAGACAACTGTCTTTTTATTCCATGTTTCTCATAGAATTCTATGAACTCACCGAATCTGAATTCTCCACCTCTATCAGACCTCAGACATTTTATGTTCAATCCGGTTTCATTCTCTACCATAGCCTTGAATATTTTAAATTTCTCAAGAGCCTCTGATTTCTCCTTCAGAAAAGTCACCCACATCATCCGGGAGTAGTCATCAATTAATAACATTTAGTATCTATCACCTTGCACACTTCTGATTCTTGCTGGACCACATAGATCAGTATGAACTAAGTCTAATAATCTGGTAGAAGACTGTTCCTTACTTTTGAATGCGACTTTGCTCTGCTTGCCCAGTTGACATTCTTTGCACAAACTATTAGTGGGTTTCACCAGTCTTGGAAGATCTCTCACAGCATGGATGTTGCTTATTTTGATGATATTATCAAAATTCACATGACACATTCTTCTATGCCACAACCAACTCTGATCAATTTGAACAAATAAGAAACTTTTACCAGTACCAACCAAGTGGAAAATATTACCTTTAGTTTGAGTACTGGGTGCAATCTCTGTTCCAGAACTTTTAAAGATCTTGCATTTTGAATAAGAGATCATAGCCTTTGTCCACCAACTGCCCAACACTGAGAAGATTGTGCTTCAGGCCTTCAACATACAGTACATTACTAGTTTTGTTCTTTCTATCAAAAGAAATAGTTCCTCCACCTTTGATTTTGCCAGTAGAATTATCACCAAATTTTACCACTCCTCCTTCATACCTTTCCAAATCTTTGAACTTATTTTTGTCACCTATCATATGGTGGGAGCATCCACTATCAATTACCTAGTCACCCTTTTTTTCAACTTGGGCAGCCAGAGCTCTTTCTACAATTTTATGATTGACAGATTCAGAGGGCATTGGATCTTCTTCCTTGATGGCAATAAACACCCAGTCACTTCCAGATTTGTTTCCTGTCTCTGATTCATCATCTGTTACTCCATCATCATCATCTTCATGAACATAGTAACATTTCTTTTGGAACCTTGATCTATTAGGATTTGGCCTTGAAAATTTTTCCAGACACCTTGAGGAAAAATGACCAATCTTATTGCAGTTAAAACATTTAAAAGGCAATTTCCCCTCATACTTACCGGATCCTCTTGGCAGTCTTTTTGCAATAAGGGCTTCAAGTTGAGCAGCTTTTGCTTCATCTTCTTCCAGGGCTTTTCTTGCTTTTTCATACCATGATAGTTTCTTTGAAGAGTTCTCTCCCAGATCAAACTTCTATTTTCCTTTTACAGAGGCACTAGCTTTGAATGTAGATTCAGTCTTGGGGGGGCATCTCCAAACTTGGTCAATTCAAATGCAGCCAGTTTACCAACTAATTGATCTCTTGTGATACCTAAAAAGGATCTAAATTCTTCAATAGCATCAACCTTATATTTGTAAGAATCAGGAAGGGATCTAAGAACTTTGCCAACAATCTCATCTTCATCCAAGATTCCACCAGCACATCTAATGCCGCAAACAAGCTCATTTACTCTTGGCATAAATGTAGTGATATTTTCATCTTCTCTCATCTTCAAGTTTTTGAATTTTCCTTTCAGACTCTGTAGCTTGGCACATTTAACATACTTGTCTCCTTCATGCAGAAGTTCCAATTTTTCCCAAATCTCATGAGTAGTTTTTAGGTCAATAACATTTGTCAGCTCTGAATTAGATAGGGCACTTAGTAGAGCTTATTTAGTCTGAAGATTATTTTCAGCATCTCTAATTTCATCTTTAGTTCTTAGACCATTCTGTGGAGGAACATACTTCTTTGAAGCCATGATCCAATACTGCATTCCCATACATTGCAAGTGACATTCCATGCGACTTTTCCAAAGAGTGAAATCAGTTCCATCAAACCTCAGACTATCCTTCTTGTAGGATGACATCCTAGATCTCCTCAAGTGGTTAAGCTCTTTTGGAAGAACTTAGCTCTGATACCAATTGTTAGATTTAGGATAGACAAATGAGAGGGGGGGTGAATCAGTTGTCCAAAACTTCTTTGCAATTAATCACTTAAATTCTTTTCTTAATTCAACAACATAATAATAAATCAATCATGGAAACATAATGCAACAATTCAAGAGCAGAAACACATTAACACATATGACACTAAGATTTTAACGTGGAAAACCCGGTTAAGGGAAAAACCACAGGGTGACTAACCCAAGATTGTATTCTCTATTAAAAGAATAGAAAGAATAAAATGGTACATGCCAATTAGGGCTCACTGCCTGAGCACACTGCTCACAAGAGGCCCACTGCCTACAGGAGACACACTGTCTACAGAATAATAAGTATTACATACTTGAATTGAAGAATAGCATCTTCACCATGCTTGAGTTAGTTCCATTTATGCCCAATACTTCTGCTCTGCCTTTCACTCTTCTCCTCTCTACCACACTCTCATCTCCACAAGATACATTTGAAATGACTTTACAACTCCTTATTTATACAAGACATCGACTTAGGGATAATCATCCAAGTCGGCATACATTATAGAGTAAATACATAAATACAACATGACTAATTACAAAAAGACTTCACGTGGATCAACACATTGTTAGCCACATAGATCTGAGACTTCAATCTTCCTTTAGGAACATGCCATTCTTTATAGATCATCCGCAGGATGTGTAACTCATCTGATCGGCCTAACTTGGGAAGAACATCATCATCCAGAAGTAATTCTTCAATTACGAGCTCAATCTTCAATGCGGACCACCAAAATGAACTAGACACAATCCAAAGACCTCCACAAGCTTTCTTGAATCACCAAGAACATCCACACTACTTCTGCTTACTGAAATCATTCTCTCCTTCATCTGGAACCTCAAGAACATAGTTTGTCATCACTGTCATATTGGAATAGATGCTTATGGACCTCCAGACCATGAACCAATTGAGTTGTTAGTTCACATTGACTTCCTAAACACTCTACCAAATCTACAGAACAATATATTTCATTTCTGGATCTCACCAGACCTATCTGTGTCACTCTGTCACCTCTAAACATCTGCTAGAATTGGTTTTACTTAAGTGTCCATAACTTCTTCAGATCTTCATGCGAACCTCTGAAATCGTTACTGGATCATCTTAAGACACATATCTACAAACCCTTTGATGCGCAATCTCTGATCTTCATCTTATCTGGGATCTTTACCTCATCATCTTAAGACTAATTTTCTCAATATCCTCAGCAATTTTCTCAATATCCTCAGCATATAGCTCATCCAATCCTTATCATCAATGCAACAGGAGTATGTTGACATTAATGACAACACCGGTTAGGCCCATACTTGCAACATACTTTACCTCTGTAGTTCGCTCATGATTTGTGTATGTTGGTCTGTGGTTTATTAATATTCTATGCATACATGGTTGTTTTGAGGGCCTACCTATATTCAAACCAAGTGTATCACCCCTTTTCATTTTTAGTTTATCCCCCTTCTCCTTTTCCTCAATGGTGTATATATTAGGTTTAATCTTAGCAATAGCTGAATCTCCCATTCAGTGAAGGAATCAACTTCTCTCTAGTTATTTGGCCTCCTTGTAGGGTCCCAGACCTGGAGGTCATCTCAATGTTTCACTAGATTGTTGAAGACCGTTAAACCTCTCCAACACAGGGTACAAATCCAAGTGACAATAGTTTCTGGCATGCACAGTCAGACAATGAGGAATCTAAATCAGAGAATCAAGCTAACAATTTGGTGTTCTTCTTATTACTCTACACTTTGGTAGTCTTTTCATGCACATGGCGACTCTACAACTTCCTAGTTTCTTATCAGTGCCACCTTTTATCTAGGAGGTTGTAGAGTCACCATGTGCATGAAAAGTCTACCAAAATGCAGAGTAATAAGAAGAACACTAGATTCTCAGCTTGATTCTTTGATTTAGATAGCTCATTGTCCCACCGGGCGTGCCAAAATCTATTGTCTACAACCTCCTAGGTGGGATAGAATTCTAGCTACCTTCATGCCATCTCAACAAGGTGTTTTTCTGTATTTTTTAAGAGCTTTAAATTCTGATATTGTAGTGATGATGCAATCCATGGGTGCTGAAACCCTACCCTCTAGTTATGAGACATCTTTGAAAGCTAAAAATTATTTAATACAGGCAGGGAAAATTGCTCCCAGACCTCCTGTACCCCTTTTTCCAAAGCTGTCCTTATTATCCTAGCAACCTATCATTGCTCCCATCCTAGAGCCTAAAGGTTCAATGTCCTATCTTTCTCAAGAAGAGAGTGATCTTAAAACCCTAATGGCTAATTTGACCAATAAGGTAAATGGAATTTCTATTCAAACTGCCCCCAAACTCCAATAGAATTACAATCAGGGGTAGTCATCCAATCAAATTTGGAATTAGGGTTGCAATCCTAATAGAAACCAAAACTAGAATCAAGGTTACTAACAAAATAGATATCAAAACCCTAACCTAGCTCAACCCTTACAAACAGTCCGGCCTATCCAAAATATCCCAGTTGTGAATCTAGTTAGGGCCCTAGTCCCTACTCAAAATAGTCTAGCCCAAGAGGCTGATTGGTGCTACTCTTTAAACCAACCTCATAATCAATCCACTTGTGCCTTTGGAGCACACAAAAGGGCTTTAATGGTGTAGAACTTTCATATCCAATAGGCATCATTATCAGAGGTAGCTAATAACAACCTCGAGGTATCAAATGAGGCTATCTGTAATGCTAATATGATGCTATGGACATCAAAAGACTTTTGTGCTATCAATCAGCCCATGGATAGTGTTTTTATGCCCATTGCAGACAACATCAGGTCAAAAAGAGGTAGTTGGAGGCCAGCCTCATGCCCACTGTGTTACAAAAAGAGCTTGTTTCAAAGGTAAAAGTGGCTAGTGCCACAATTCCAATTCAGAGTAGTAAATCTACTACTACAAAAGAAATTCCATTAGGATCAAAAGTGCCTAAACAAGCTATAGATCAATCAAAAAAGGGAACATGGGTTCCCTAAATGTATAAGGCAACCATTGTTCCACTAAATATTGTGGAATAAATGAAGAAAACAAATATCAACATCTCAATGTGGGAAGTAATGTCAATCCCTTCTCAAAGGGATCTGTTACAAGAAGCACTAAGGTAATTCCCACCAGCTGAATCAACAACAGAATCATCAACAAAACAAAAAGAAAAGAGCCATGTTAGTCTTGTGCAACCAAGGGAAGAGCAAGTAAGTACAACTAAGAAGCCATCCCCTTTCTACTTGTCTTTGATTATTGGTAAATTTTTACTGCATAATTGTATGATTGACTCTGTGGCTAGTGTTTCAATCATGCCCAAGAAGATAGCAGATGCATTAGGCATCAAATATACCCCTATTTCATTATGAGTATTACAGTTGGATGGCACCTCTATAAACACTATAGGAGTGATCAAGGGACTGGACTTGACTCTACATGCATGTCCAAACCTGACTTTCAAACAAGACATTTTAGTCATTGATCTTCCTCCCTTCTTTGTCATTTGTTTGTCAAGAGACTTCACATCCAAAATAGGTGGCTACCTTTCTTTTGACTGGTCCCATATGCTTTTGAGGACCAAATATGGCACAAGGTCCACCATCAAGGCTGAACTAGTTTCAAATTATCATGTGGAGAACTATGACCTCAACTTGGTGAACTTTCATGTTATGATTTAGGGTGAGGAAGTACATGGCTTAGAGTCTATTGAGGTAGAACCTTCACCTCTTCCAATCCCTGATCTTTTTCTTGATGAGTGAGCAAGGGATCACTATGATTTTGATCCTTATGACACCACTGAAGCAACTTATTTGGGCACCTACATGATCCATGACAGGAATTCCTTAGTGCCTTATGTACTTAAGCTAGATAATGACTCCAATGGTCCATGGAGATTGTTCTTTGTCGGTGCAAAGAACAGAAACGAAGTTGGTGTAGGGGTTTTACTAGTCTCTCCAATTGGTAAGAAAATGCATTTTGCTCACAAATTACATTTTTCTTGCACAAATAATGTAGTAGAGTATGAGGTATTGGTACATGGTTTGCTGATTGTTGAGAAGAAGAATATCAAGCATTTGGAGATCTTTGGAGACATTGATTTGGTAGTCCACCAAGTTAGAGAAAAATGTACCACACGAAACTAGCTTCTTAGAGCTTACAGACATAGAGTTTAGGCCCTGTTTAAGAGTTTTGATGCTCTCAACTTATAGGTAATCCCAAGAAAATTAAATTCAGAGGTTGGTCAGTTAGAAACACTTGATGCTCAGTTCTCTCCACCTATAGACCTCTTCTAAGGTCCTGATCAACATGTGAAGATAGTTGTCAGGCCCTCTATTCTTGATAATGATATTCATTGGAAAATCTTTGATAACAATGAGCAGATTGAAAGCTTCATTTAGAATGAAGTAGAATTTCCTTCCATGATGCAACCTAAGCTGTAGGAAAGCTATGGTGATTAGATCATCCAGCTAAAAACCAACAAGATGCCCAAGGGTTTAGTTACTCTTGAGGCCATTTTTAGCCCAGATGATGAGTTTAGGGGTGAAAGAAATAACATGACATTCAAAAGGGAAGACTACCAGAAGGCTTTTGTCACCCAAGACAAGGAGTTGCTACTAGGTAAGGTTTGTGGTGATACAAAGCAACACGAATTCATACAACTCACCTAGAAATACAATGACATCATAGCATGGACATATGAAGATATGAAAGGCTTGTTAGAAATGGAAGCAACACTACTTCAATGGAAATCTAATTCGAATAAATTTCAGCAATCTTTTAAGTGTGCATTAACAATGGAGATTGTAATCAAAACATAAAACCCACAATATAGAAATATACCAGAAGCAGAATGAAGCACATAACACAAGTGTTTAACGTGGAGAAAACCCTTTTGGATTAAAAAATCCACCAAGAAAAGAGGCCAAGTTGTATTATCTTTACAAAAAAGGAGATTACAAATACATTCACTTCCTCTGTCCTCTAACCTTCACTCCGACAAAACCTGGGTACTTGTAAATTGTTATATGCATCTCATCTACTATGCTATAGTTTATATAGAATTTACACAACCTCAAGGCATTAAATGACTTCTTACAAGCCCATAACACTTGTCAAGAGTCAACAATACAACCTTGGGCATCCATGGCCAAGAATAGGCTCTTATGGGGTCATAACTATTGTCATACATGCATCCTACACTTGGAAAAATGTGCCCATGCAAGATTGAACGCCTTGGGGCCAAAAATAGCCACTTACAGCATCTTATGACGCGTCATATGCTATTATTAGTGTCATAGATTCTTATGACAACTTACAGTTGTCATAGAATCTCTTACACCTTCTTACAACATCTATGACGTGCATCATAACACTAAAAATAGATTATTCCTCCACATGTGCACCTCACTTTGACCAATTACCATTTACCATAGTAAATGACATCCCGTAACTACCACCAGTAACTTTGGGACTTACCATGCAATAACTCCATAATTACCGTGGACAGTAAATAATTTTTACCACTGCTGGTGAAACTTGTACATCCCTTATGGGTAATTACAAATAATAAATGGAATAATACAATAATGGGATTTACAAGGTTAATGGCACCTTATCCCAACATTCTCCCACTTGAAATTATACATTGTAAATCAACTCAAAGGAAATCAAATGAAAAATAATCAGGCACTAGAAACAAGGCCCATGACCTCTTTGCACCATACAAACTTCTCTGTGCTCACAGGCTTAGTCAATGAATCTGCAACATTCTCCTGATTGTCTATTTTCTTCAACTCAATCTCTCCATTTGCAACCAACTCTCGAACAAAGTGATACTGAACATCGACATGCTTAGTTTGAGCATGATACATGGGATTCTTGGACAAATAGATAGCACTCTGGCTATCGCAACCAATCTGAATGTTCCTGCAATCAAAACCAATACCTGTACATAGTCTCCTCAACCAAACTGCCTCCTTAGAGACAAGAGTAGAAGCCATATACTCTGCTTCTATAGTGGACAAAGCAACTATGGGCTGCCTCTTACTCATCCAACTCACTACACTTCCAAATAAAGTAAACACATAGCCACTAATGGACCTTCGACTATCCAAGTCACTTGTCCAATCTGCATCAACAAAACCCTATATGTCCAAATATTTATCAGCACTATCAGTACCAGAATAAACCAAACAATGATCAGGAGTACCTGCAAGATAATTAAACACCATTTTCGCATAGTTCCAATGTTGTCTACCAGGGTTAGAGATAAATCTGCTTAAAACTCCCATTGTTTGTGCAATATCTGGTCTAGTGCAAACCATTGCATACATCAAACTCCTTACAGCACTAGCATATGGCACATTAGACATATCCTCAAGATCATCCTTAGTCTTTGGACACATATCTAATGAAAGCTTAGTAACAATGGGTAAAAGAACTCTAATTGGATTACAGTCCTGTAAACTAAACCTCTGCAAAATAGTATTCAAATCTGTACTTAGCTGGGATGCGTTAACTGACTTGCGTGGAGTGTTACTGAGCCCTATGAGAAGTTAATACTAGAGATGATAGAAATTAATTTAAATGGGAAATCGTGTAAAGACAAATCAACAAAATCATTACTTAAATGCCACTTGAATTGCCTATGGGATGACTCGTTACAAAATTAGCTGATGAAGCCTCATATTTGACAATGGTTATCCAACCATCAGGATGCAATGGCCGTGCCTACCATACCTGTAATAAAATGGGATGCTTTAAATCTGTAAATATTAATTATCTTAAAATAATGTGTGGACTCTTTCAATATCTTTTACATTAATTTTTCTAAATATTTAAATATTATCTTTTTTACTTCAAATTAACTTTTACAAAATATTCAACCAAAACTTTCTATTAACTTTGTCCCTCCTGATCTCCATTCCCAAAATATACCTTGCAGCACCAAGATCCTTCATCTCAAATGCATGTGAAAGTTGGGCTTTAAGCTCACTGACCATGCCCTTAGTATTGCTGAAAAACATGTCATCAACATACAAAGCAATAACAAGTATAGAATCGTCAACACAATGATCCTCCTCACTTCTAACAAAACCCAATTTCAAAACAAATGAATCAAACTTTTGATACCACATTCTGGGGGACTATTTCAGACCATAAAGAGACCTCTTTAACTTGGAAACCCAATGTTCTTTTCCTTTTACCTCAAAACCTGTAGGCTGTTGCATATAAATTTCTTCTTCAAGATCTCCATGCAAGAACGTAGTCTTAACATCCATTTGCTCAATCTCACAATCATAAGCTGCAGCAATGGATAAGAGAAATCTAATAGAAGTCAATTTAGCAATAGGAGAAAATATCTCACCAAAATCAACTCCCTCTCTCTGGGAGTAGCCCTTGGCTACCAGTCTAGCCTTGTACTTCTCCAATGACTCGTCTACTCCAAACTTCTTCTTGAAGACCCACTTACATCCTATGGCCTTTCTTCCTTTGGGAAAACAAATAAGATTCTAGGTGTTATTAGACTCCAAAGCCATCATCTCCTCTTGCATGGCTAGCTACCAAGACTCACTATCATCTGCAGAAATAGCTTCCCTGTAGGATCTAGGTTTATTGTTAGTACTCAATAAAGCATATACACAACAAAAATATGGTGGGCTATACCTGACAACTAGATTTTGTTGTCTTGTGGATTTCCTCAAGGGTGGAGTAAGAGTCTCAACTTGTTCTTTTTCATGATCATCTACACCAACTTCTTCTGTAACAACAGACTCATCTTCATCAGAACTACTAAAATCTTTTTCTTCTTCTTCACCCCCCAATCCATCATTCTATTCTTCCTAAGGTGCATCTTGCTGCTCTAAATCAAAGTTCACCTTCTTTACCTTTTCATCTTTTTCTTTTGGCTACTCAGGTTCAAAAATAGCTCTAAGTTCCCTAAAAATAACATCTCCAGAAAAGATAATCCTGTGGGTCAGTGGATTCCAAAGCTTATAACCTTTCACATTATCACCATATCCAATGAATGTACATTTTTCAGCCTTTGGATCCAACTTAGATCATTCTTCCTTAGGCACATGAACAAAAGCCCCACAGCCAAAAACCCTTAAATGTGAAACAGAAGGTTTCTTACCTATCCACACTTCATAAGGTGTCAAATCAAGAGCCTTACAAGGAGATATATTTGTCAAGTAGCAAGCAGTACACATAGCCTCTACCCAAAAGCATTTATCCAACTGTGCATCACTAAGCATACTTCTAGCCCTTTCCATAATTGTTCAATTCATCCTTTCTGCAACACCATTCTGCTGTGGTGTATACGGAGTTGTCTTTTGTTTGATTATACCTGCATGCTTGCAAAACTCATCAAATTCCTTAAAGTAATATTCCCCTCCATTGTCAGATCTTAATATTTTTATCTTTAAACCTGATTGGTTCTCTACTAAGACTTTGAATTCCTTAAACTTAGTGAAAACTTTAGATTTATGCTTCATAAAATAAATCAATGTAAATCTGGATACATCATCAATGAAGGTTGCAAAATAACAAGATTTTCCAATAGATTCATTATCCACAGGTCCAAACACATCCGTATGAATAATTTCTAACTTCTCTTTTGCTCTATTGCTTCTTGAAGGAAATGATTTTCTATTTTTTTCACCAAACACACAATGCTCACAGAAATCAAAGTGCTCATCAGAATAAGAGAAACCGTCCGACAAATTTTTATTCTTAATAGTTTTCAGTACATTATTGCTTGTGTGGCCCAATCTACGGTGCCACAATATACATGTATTTTCAGTAGTGGCCTCAGATACATAGGAGGCATTACAAACTGTAGTGGCTTCAAGCTTAAACAAGTTCCTGAATCTCTTCCCTTTCGCTACCACCGAGTTCCCTCTCACCAATCTACAACCATGCTTGTCAAATGTCACATGCATTCCCAAATCATTCAACTCTAAAATTGAAATCAAATTTCTAGCTAATCTAGGAACATGCAAAACACCAGGGAGAGTTTTAATCCTCCCATCACTGAAACACAACAATACCTTTCCTTTCCCGATAATCTGATATGTAGAGTTGTCACCAAGGTAGATATTACCTCCATAATATTCTTCATATGAGGAGAACCATTCCTTATGCGAGGTCATATGAAATGAGCATCTTGAGTAAATCAACCAGTGATCATTAGAAACAAGATTACATGTAGAAAGTAAAACTTCTTCACCTGCATTCGAGGACTTATCCGAAGCACTCTCCCACTGTTTCTTGGGATTTCTGCACTCCTTCTTCACATGTCCCCTTTTATCGTAGTTCCAACACTTAACTCTGTTCTTTTTACCAGGAGTCTTAGACCGGCCCTTGGACTTGTCCTTAGCCCCTTTTTGATCTCCCTTAGGTCCTCTTTCCTTAGACCTTCCCCTGACACTGAGAGCATCCCCTGAACTATCTGAACTCTTCTTCCTTAATTCCTGTGACAGTAGCACTGAAACAAGAGCATCTAACTTTGAATCTGCAAGGTTAGCAGTGATAGCAAGGATAACATTCTCCCAAGACTTAGGTAAAGAACAAAGAAGTAAGATACATTTATCTTCCTCACTAACCTCAACATCTACTAAATCAAGCTGACTCACTAACGAATTAAAAGAATTTAAATGCTCTGTAACTGATTCACCTTCTCGCATTTTTATGGAAATCAATTTTCTTTTTAAATAAAGTTTATTTACCATACTCTTGGCTTGATAGATCTCACCCAACTGTTTCCACAACTTGTATGCAGCCTCTTCCTTTGTGACATTCAAAAGCACAGAATCTAAAAGACACAAATGGATGGTTCCCCGTGCCTTCTTATCCAACCTATCCCACTCATCTTGAGAGACATCGTCAAGTTTCTTCTCTTTTTGGACAGCCAACCATTGGTTTCTTTCTTCCAACAGATCTTCCAACTTCAGCTTCCACAACTCATACCCCATTCTGTTGAATTTCTCAATGTCCAATCAAGAGGTTGATACAACAGTGGATGTAGCCATAATAACAACACAAGATCTGCAAAACAAACACAACCAAATCTCCCACTGCAGCTACAGCTTCCACACTACCACCTAAGAGTCAAAGCTAGCTAGGCTCTGATACCAAATGTTAGAAATGAAAGCAACACTACTTTAATGGAAGTCTGATTCAAATAAATTTCAGCAATCTTTGAAGTGTTCATTAACAATGGAGATTGTAATCAAAACATAAAACCCACAATACAAAAATATACTAGAAGCAGAATGAAGCACATAACACAAGTGTTTAACATGGAGAAAACCCTTTCGGGTAAAAAACTCCACCAAGAAAAGAGGCCAAGTTGTATTATCTTCACAAAAAAGGAGATTACAAATACATTTACTTCCTCTGTCCTCCAATCTTCACTCCAGCAGAACTTGGGTACCTGTAAACTGTTATATGCATCTCATCTACTATGCTATGGTTTATATAGAATTTACACAACCTCAAGGCATTAAATGACTTCTTACAAACCCATAACACTTGTCAAGAGTCAACAATACAACCTTGGGCGTCCATGGCCAAGAATAGGCTCTTATGGGGTCATAACTGTTGTCATAGAATCTCTTACACCTTCTTACAGCATCTATGACATGTGTCATAACACTAAAAATAGATTATTCCTCCACATGTGCACCCCACTTTGACCAATTACTATTTACCATAGTAAATGACATCTCGTAATTACCGCTGGTAACTCTAGGACTTACCGTGTAGTAACTCCGTAATTACTGTGGACAGTAAATAATTTTTACCACTGCCAGTGAAACTTGTACATCCCTTATGGATAATTACAAATAATAAATGGAATAATACAATAATGGGATTTACAAGGTTAATGGTACCTTATCCCAACAAGGTTCTGATCTAGACATTTCTTAGCATGCCATTGATTTGGATCCCAATTGTAAGCTAGTCCATCAGAAGCAGCAACCCAAAAACCCCAAGATTGAACCACTGATGAGGAAAGAGCTGGAAAATCTCATATAGGAAAGGATCATCTTCCCCATTAAATATTCTACTTGGGTTGCTAATCTAGTACCTATAAGGAAGAAGAATGGTGAGATTAGGCTTTGTGTGGACTTCAGGGACCTAAGTCATGCTTCCCTGAAGGTGTTGGCATTAGTTTTCTCATTGATGTCAAAGGCCTAATCTCATGGCATTATTGTCAAAGGGCCTATTGAATGATATAGTGATATCTATTTATATAGAAATGTCAATGATGGAGTGATTTCAGTTGGATTTGCTCAATGGATGATGGAATGATTGCTCAATGGATTGATTTCTCAATGGATGTGCTTAATGAATGATCAATTGTATACATGTCTAGTAGTCTAGATGCAATTATAGTATGATTGGCTCAGTGGCTATGACAGTGTATGTGTTTAGTTCCCCTTAATCTTTGTTTGAGAAGTGGCAGTGTTTACTCAATGGATGATGGAGTTTATTCAATGGATGATGGAGATCCCTACTTGGATTAGGTTCCTGTTACCTAGATTTCACTACTAGCTAAATCAAGCAGAGCTTTCCAGTTTTTTTTAATAGGAAAAGAAGGTACATTTTATTGCTGCTGTGTTAAACCCAAGCACATTTGATACAAATTGATATGAAGTTGTATTGTTGCATTCAGATATATTTCAGAACTTAAGAGATTGTACAAATCTTTTTAAAAAACCAACAATATATATTGAAGAAATAAGTGTATAGGTTCTCACACAAGCCGTGAGACTAACTGATTCAATTGCAAAATGAAAAGGACAAACTATACATTTATGAAAGACCAAAAAAGCAAATAGCATGTGAGGTAGGGTGACTCGTCATTGCCTGAATGACGAGCCTTCAGACTGTTGCCACGTCTTGTGTTGTCCTAGATCGTCGGCTTGCCCTCGCATCCAGCCGCTGTCTCCTTGCTACCCTGTCATCTGCATAAAATTTTGAAAAAAATGATGTTAGCGCAATGGCAGGGCATCATACATCACATGATATGCACACATAAACGTACAATTTGCATTTTCAAATGCACTGAACCAATTAGCGTCACAAAAGCTTTTGAGAAAATCAAGAATATCGACTGCAAGCATGCATTTATTTTCTAACAAGTTTGTTTCATATGTAGAGACAGATGTCATTATGTTTCTGTTTGACTCATTTAGTTACGTTATGAGTAGAAGAAATGTGGCTCTCACAAGGGTCGAGCCCAGCTTTGTACCAACTCAGAAAAATAGATACAACTGTCAAGAACTAACAGTCAAGGTAGGACAACAAACCACAGAGGACAACCAACAGTCAAAAGTAAGAAATAGGACAACAGAGTATGAGAACGTTCAGAACAAGGATCATCGGAACAACTGAAGATCATAAAGAACAGCCAACAGGCACGACAGGACAACAATCATGTAACAGGTTTGGACAGCCTATAATGGCGAAGAGAGAGCAGCATAAGGTACAACCAATGTAAATAAAGGAGTAACCATTCTCAACACAAAATAGACCACAAGTTCCATGCTAGTGACATGGTTTGGATTTATTTGGGCAAAGGCCTTCATGGAAACTTAAGCTTCTGCACTAGGGTCTATCATAAAAGTCTTGTCTGTGATAAATATTGACAGGTTACGCTTGTTCAAGCTCTCCATGTTAGATCAAGAAAATAGGAAGATGGTGCTATCTCAGTAGATGGAGGTATGTTTCAGATCAAAGAGGCATCATTGAGTGTGAAAACAGGGAGGAGGTTGCTATGAGGTTTCCGACAACCTCATCAAAACAAATAACCGCAGTCAAGCAACATTGTCTTTCTATTGAGAAGAACTCAAACAAACTTTAGATGCTTTAGAAAAAAATTGAGCAGAAAATGAAAGAATTTAAGAAATTTGAGGAAAACATCTTGAGGAATTCTTATTAAGCACTTGCACATAAAGTGCTTTTGTCACGATTCTAAATCTATTTGGGATAATGATCTGTGGTAGAGCAAAATGCAAACTGTGATCATGAGGGCAGTGTTACTATCTGGGATGCATATACATGCCAGGCCAACCCGGAGTATGAAGAGCATAAAAAATGAGTATGAAGTGTAGATGTTTCAAGCACAGAACCTACAAGGCTTGTCCCCGACGGTAAATACAACAGAAGTAAAACTCTGAAAATGAATGAAATACTCAGAAAATGGCCAATTGTGCTTTCTGCCAGCAATTAGACACAGAAAATGCAATTTTTAGAGAAGATGCAAATGTTTCAAATACTTGCCAACAACAGAAGCAGGAATTCCATTCAAAGAAATACAGTTTTGAGAGAAGCAAGGCATACTTGCCATTTTTTTTCCAAGTTTTCTGAAGCATATTCACAGCCAAAAAGCAGCAGAAATGAAGGAAAAGTAAGTGTTTAAATGCTTTTCAAACTACATCCTCAGTTTTGTGATGAGATCGTGCCTTAGCACTGTCAAAAATAGCAAGAGTTTTTTTTGCAGTTTTTCAAACATGCTCAGAAATGTTCAAAAGTATGCCTTTATAATAGCAAATAGCCAGAAAATGCAAAGGATAAGGTTCAGATTATATAAAATGAGGAAGAAAAGGCAGTTTCAAGTTTTATAACAGCCTTATCTGTCTTCTATCTTCATAGAAAATGCAAAACCCTTGATCATGGTAAGTTGAAACTTGTTCACAGCCAGAAAAGATCAAATGCCACAGAGTTTATGAACAACAAAAAATGGATTTTGAGCTCTCAGCGAACAACAAAGAGGAAAATACAGAGTTTCAACTCACTTGAAACATATAGACTCAGAAAAGATCAACAAATACTGTCTTCTGGCAGCAAATCACTCAGAAAATGAAATTTTCTTAAAAGTTTGAATGCCACAGAATTTGTTAATCACTGAAAAATGGAATTTCAAGTTCAGCTACAGCACAATGGAAAATACAAATTCAGAATAGCCAAGGCATATATATCCTTTCTCCAAGTTTTGTGTTAAGGCTTGATTCATAGCCAAAGGAATGCAAAATCGACTCTATAGAGTTCGAATCTCAGAGAAAAATGTAAGAAGTTTTAACTTTTTTCAAAAAAATAATGATCAGCAATGTCCAAAGTCGTTCTTTCTGAGGGCGAATAGTAGAGAACAAAAAATGCAAAATTTGTCAAGTTCTAGTATTCACAGAACCCTTTGAAAGAAGATCACCAGAAGGCAGTTTTCTTTTCCAAGCTTGCTACAGCCGGAAAGAGAAAAAAGCAGAATAGCGAACAGCAGGAGGAGGATACATTTTTCTTTAAGTTTAATGCTACAAATGCCTAATTTTCATGAAAATGTGCCTCAACACTGACAGGAAATATAGTTTTTCAACAGCAGCAAGACAGAAGTTTTTCAGGTTTTCTATTGAAACAACACACAGAATGTATAGATATGTCGAAGTTGAAAAAGTTCATAAGGTTTGTTTCCATTGTCTAAGCCCATGAAAAGCGACAACAAGAAAAATGTAGTTTTCTTTCCAAGTTTGAACAACAAACAAGAAAACACAGGAGTTTTAACTCATTGATGCATATATACAGAAAATACCAAGCTCATGCCTTATAAGCAGCGATTTGCAAAGGAAAATACGATTTTCTCTTCAGAGTTTAACTTCATGCAACAGCAGGGAAAAATGAAGGTTTTTTCAACTCTTTGCAAACTACATCCTCAATTTTGTGATGAAATCGTGCCTCAGGATTGTCAAACTACAAGTTTTCAGCTCATGGCAACAAAATATCTCAGGAGATTCACGGCATCACATAGCCAGCAAACAACAGAGGGGCGGCCACTCAAAAAACATCAGAAAGTCCATCATTTCGCATACAACTCGCGGCCAGAAATGCCCCAAAATCAACCAAAAATGCAGATAAAACCTCATAAAATACAACTTACTTGAGAATCGACCAAGAACAGCTCTGCAATCGTCAAAAATGGTGCATTTTCAGCCTCCAAACCCTCATCACAGTGGCCAGTGAAGCTAAAGCGGCAGAGGCAAATGACAAAATGAGATATTTTTCTTTTGCTTTCTGCCTTTTAGGTCGAATGACCTATCTCTTGTGTTTTTCTGAGTTTTAACTTTGATATGCAAATAATCTTTTTTCATCTTTTTGTGCCCGTGGTCATGACTTGGTAATAAGTCATCAAACCTAGGGAAGTGGCCGTGGCATGTTATGCCCTTTGTGTATTTTTTCCAAAAGGTAAGTAAGTGTATTATGAGTCTTACAAGGTCAAATGCCTTAGTTTGTGAAGACATCCCATAGGAGATATAAAGTGAATAATGATGTATGTAAAACTTGATGTTGTCAGGAATAACAAGGTGGTTTGAAAGTAAATTAATGGCATGGTGATGCATATGGAGGTATAAGGGTCATTGAAAATATATTGCTTCAAACTGTGTATAGGCATGATGCGAGATGATGTGATGTGTCGTGTTACTTTTCCTAGGAGGTATGGACATCCTTGTTATGCCATAATGCCATTTTCTGCATAGGTCTTGATTATAAATTGTAAAACATTTACTAAGGTGGTGGAGTTATAAACCTCTTAGTTAAATGTTTATTAGATGCAGAAAATGAGTAATTATGTCTTTTATTGGGATATTTTTCAGTTATTTATGATGCTGCAGGAGTTATGACACAGATCTGACGTATGTTAGAAGCCACAGAGGGCATTTAAAGGCATTTTATGACATTTTCAGGTGCCTTTATGATTGCATATGGCATCCCTTGACTTTTTCTGCATTGTGAGCACACTTTGGAGGACTTTAGAGAGATATTTTGTGGGCATTTATGAGATGCACGGGAATGGAGGTGGTAGATGTCTATCTATTTACAGTTGTTTAGGAAGTATATATCCTTCTTCCTTATTCATTTTTTAGAGGTTCTTGCTATTCACTACCCTGTATATTGTAATTTTAAGAGTTCTTTTGCAGAGGTGAACAGTTTTGTAACACATTTTTCAGAGATATACAGTGTTGTAACACTCTTTTGGCAGTAATAAGCAGTTCATACCTTCCTATTTCTTCTGATATTGTGTGTCCTCAGTGTTAGTACAGATTCTGGTGATGTTTCTCTGTCCTTGAAGCTGTCTTTCATGTTGGCACCTTTATGCAGGGGTTCTCTTTTATAATTTTTACAGGTTGTGAGATGTGCAAGGGATAACAATCAGTTTGTGGGTAGTGAGAAAACCTCTTTCTCCTTAACAAGACTGCTGTTATTTACCCTTCTTACAAAACATTGATGCAAGGGTTATGATTTTTTTCTAGGTTGTGTGAGGGTTCTTATTATTACTGTTTCTGAAGTGTGTCATTTCATGTGTGTTTCCTGATGATCTTTTGGTGCATCACCTTAGACAGTAGGTTTCATTTTTATGTAATCTTTCTTACTCTTTTCTCTGCAAAGACCTTAGTATAAGTAGTTTAGGTGGAGTATCAGTAGGAAGCTGGCCTTCTCCAGAGGTTCTTTCCATCACAGGTGACCCACAGACCTAGAAAGATCCCATGTTTCTCCAGATTGCCAAGTTCTACAACTCAGCAAGGGTGCAAATCTGAGAGACAACAGTTCCAATCATAGTGATGTTGCCAATAGTCTTGGTTTAGTTGCTCTTGATCTTGACTAGTCAAGTCCAATAAGTGATCTTTGATGGGGTTTGTCAAAGTTTGAGGACCTAAAATTCTAATGATAAAAAACTCTAATATCCTAAATCTTAAAGTCTTCATGACATTTCAATAAACCAAAAAGTAATGTCAATATTTAATTTATCTTCTAAGGATCAAGGCTTAGAAATTTAATGGTCACATTACAAGATTGTATAGTCTATAATATTAGGTTTTGACAAATTTTTAGGGTTCTAAATGCTAAAGTCCTAAAACCCTAAAGGAATACCCAAAACCCTAAGCACTAAGCACTTAAAAGTAAGTGACAAGTTTCTTTTTGTTATATTTTAAAGGCGACTTTCTATCAGCGGTCACCATTCACTTAAGTGACAATATTAAGGGTCTATCCCTATGGAATGACTGGCCCCTTGGCCTAGTTGGGACTAGCCTCTCCTAACATCACTTTGTAATAAGGCACCAAAACTTAATCAATGATGATGATTTAACTTCCCATGGGCATGAAGACCTCCATTGATGGTAGTGTTTTAAACATATAACAGTCATCCTCCATGAATGAACTTTGATAGGCACATAACTGTATCCTTCTTGTGTAGTAGTTATAGTTAGTTTTTGTAACTACTTCTGGTACTGAGGGTTTGACAGTTTCAAACCAAAATGAAGTGGTTGTCTTGTGGTTGTGTGAAGTTAGGTATAATGATAAATTAAGGGTATTTTTTCATGTGGAGGTTGGCGGATGAAATTGTTGCAGAATCATTTAAGAAATGTGATTGTAAGAGGATTTTTGAAGTCTACATATTATTTTGAAAGGTCTAAACTTGACAAGTCAGTGAAAGTGTTTCTTGCAGGTGCTTTTGGATGACAGTGTTCTGCATCACTTGGCATGCTATGTCAGTGTATATACCAGTGTTTTTGTTTGCCCAATGTTCAATGGCTGTTAGAATTTTGAAAGAAACATTCTTTGTATAGTTGGTAAAAGAAGAGTATGTTATAGGTGTATAGAGTTAGGCTAACGAAAGCAGAGTGGGGATGGATCTATGATTTCAGTGTAAATAGAATAGTGCATTTGTGTTGGGTGAATGATGGATTGTTTGAAGAATCATTCTTTGAATAGCTTGTAAAAGAAATGTGCTATTGATGTATGCATGCAGATCTAAGAGAGTAGAGGTGATTGAGTAAGAGAGTTATAGAATTCATGTATAACCTATGATACCAATGTAAACAAAGTAGTACTCTATGTGTTTACTTGTTTTGTGATTGGAGTTGGTGCTCTTGATTTAATTAGAGTGGGTGCTCTTGAGTGTTTGGAATTGGTGCTCCTAAATCTAGATGTAAAAGTGTAATTAGTGAGATTTTGGTTAGTGAGACCTAATGTTGATCTTTTTGTGAGGTTGAATTGGTCAAACAAACCCAATCAACTCTTCACACTGTGATTTTTCCCTTTTTAGGGTTTTCCACATACATCTTTGTGTTATGGTGTGTTTGGTGTGGTCCTTTGGTTTTCTAACATAATAGTGTTTACAAGCATTCAAAGAATTAGCAAAGTTATTTTCATTAGATCACTTATTCACCCCCCCTCTCTCAATGATCCATTGTATTCCTACAATTGGTATCAGAGCAACAGGTTCCTTGTAGAAGTTTAATAAACTCAGGTTGATCTTGGTAGTGGAATACTATTGTAAAAAGAAAAGGAAATAAGGGAATAAGAAGTGCTAAATATAGTGCTAATCAAAAAGCACCACCAAAACCAAATATAAATGATGATGAAAAAGCATTTGTAAGAAATGGATCACAAATTGCAATAGATACAAGGTTAGAAGAAGAATCTTCTACTGCTGGAGTACCTCTCTTTGATGGCATAAATTTTTCTTTTTGGGCTGTTAGGATGAAAACCTATATATCCTCTTTGGGGTTTGATGTGTGGATGTCCATAGAGAATGGGTATATTATACCTTCTCAACCACCTACTACTGTAGATGATAAAAAGGCTTATGAATGTAATGCCATGGTAGAGTGACAAGGGTCATTGTACCTTGGCATTTAATCATGTTTTTCATATGTCAAATCTAGGGCTGTGTACTAGGCTATCTGCAATAAGGAATTCCATAGTCACCAGTCCACTAACTACTCCACTAATCTAACTATCTGCAAAGATTAATACTACTAATTTGTTTGTTGTGAAAGGGACTCTGAAAATACTTAAATAATGCTGATATAATAAATTGCTAAATTGACCTATTTTAATTCACACAAATGAAAACATGCATTTACAGAAAAGAATTATCAAACATAAATAAATCTATCTTATGAAAGCAGTAAAACTACGTTCCTAACAGAATCTAAAAACAACAATGAAACAAAAGAGATACTAGCCTCTAATCTTGATGGCGGGAGTGGGCCCTTGCTCCTCAACTTCAAGACTAAAGGTTGAAGCAAGAACTCAATATATAATTATAATAACACAATCTTTCCTTAGTCTAATTCCATCAAAGTATGCTTGTATTCAAAAAGTCTGTCAATCTGGAAAATGAAATTACAATAATTTAATAATAAAAAATCTATGTATCCTTTTGCTGCTCCTACCTTAACATATATCAAATCAAGTGATGAGATATCTATCTATTCTAACTATCAATTTTTCTATGAGATATCATCAATCTCTTATTCTAACAATTATTTAATTATAGAGTAAAATCATGCAAATTGAAATAGGTTTTAGTGGTATAAAAGTCCCACTAAAACTAGAGTCTTAGTAATAGCCGGGCAGTGAGGCCCTGAAATGTAGGTCTTTAATAAGTCTTTCAAAACTCATGCAAAATCAATAAAAGAGGAATTAGGCCCCTAATAGTCAACTAGAGTCTTCACCGAATCATTATGGAGGTGGCTGAGTAAACTTTACAAACTATAGTTGCCTCTACAGGTGTAGATTGATAGCGGTGCTAGAGACTCTGTACTATCGCTAGGAGCTCTGGAGACGGTGTACTATTGCTAGGAGCTCTAGAAATGTACCCATGATTCTTGTATGGATCTAGAGATGATCCACCCTTGGCTCTCCTAGTTCAAAATACCTCCAACACATTGGGAAAACATTGGAGTCTGGTGTAGTATCTTCTATGTTAGCTCTGGAGATTATTAGGACCAGCTCCGAAGTTGCTCAAAACTGTGTTTGCCCATACAACTACACATGTAGATGCAAAAATAGATACTTTTTTGCACATATTCATTAGTTTGTTGCATATTAGTCCTTCAATCAAAAATCATGACCTTCAGCAATTCATCTCTCATTAATGTAATTAAAATGAGTCTTTTCATGTTCTATTGTGTAATTACCAGGACAGTAGAATGGAAGAACGGGGAAAAAAGGAAGTAAAAAGGCATGTTAATCTGGGTGCTACCTATCACTCATCATCCCCCGTGAACTTAATGGTTGGCAGGTCCTCCTACACTTCACAACCTTGACTTGTTGAGTTGGTGTATTTTATCATTAAGGTTGTACTACTCATGAGTTGACCAGGTAGTGAAGTTTGTATTACCATTTCCTTTAAACTATTCCACCTATCTTCTCCATTCCTGGAATTTGGCATCCTCCATCTATTCAACCCAAATGGGTAGTGGCTCAATAATGAGAGGAGGTCTCAATCTGCCACCTACCCAATCTTGTTTGTATTTGTCCATGAGTTAGGACATTGCTCTGGATTTCCTCATAAATAACTCTTGAGGTTGGTAGGAGATACCACTTCTTTCATCTTTTGCTCCAAAGTTAGGGAATTCCACCTTTTCTTCGGTATTGGGAGCATTTGGCTAGATGAGCTGTGCATGAAGAGACCGAATTCAATTGCACACTCCTGCAGGTGTTTCTGATACAGGGGAAAAATTTTTGTTCTACCTTCTGGGGAGTAAATTTTTACCTTGAAATGAATCTCAAAGCCAATGGGGTTTGGGCACTCTCTCTTGATGAGGAGACTTGTTTTTGCATCTTTTTTTTTGTAAGCCTCCATCCTTTCATTCCAAATCTGGTGATTTCTCATCAGAGACATAAATGCTTTGATTTGGCACTCCTACAAAATAGTTGATGAAGAAGGTATGATCTTTAATGTAGAAATCATGCAAATATAGTTCACATAGGAAATTCTTATCTTCATTAGAACTTTTCATGTACACCTTCGTGAAGTCTGCCTTAGTTTGTATATTCTTTGTTAAATCAGACAAGACCAATGATATCTTCCTCTGGAGGATTTGATCTTGCAAAAATAAAACATAGCTTCCACTGGGAGGTCTGCAGGATATGATCTCAGCAGAAAGAGTGGCCACCTTGATTACCTTCTCCTCTAGGGCCTATACTTTTTCTGACATGGCGGTAACTGCCCTTTGCAGTTGCATCATTGGCTTGGATTCCTCAAATTCTTGACATCTTCCCCAATGGAACAATATTTTAGGGATGTCTATTGGGATTACCCCCAGATATGCATCTGTTTGAGTCCCCTGCTCAATAGTAGCAGCTAGGTTGGTTAGCTCATGAAGCAAATCTTCTTGATCATCCATCTTATTATTGGCCCATGTTAGCTACTTATCCTAATTCTATAATTTTTCTATTAGTTCCGAAATCAATGTGAGACCACTATCTCTGGCTTTGACAATATCAGAGGTATGCTTTGCTGCTTCTTCATCCCCGTTTATGATTTCAGCCTCTTTTATTTGAATGATCTCCTATTTTTCTATGAGCTCACTTCTCAGCTCCTCTATTATCTATTTTTGCTTAATTTCTTTTTCCTTCATGACCTTCTTGAGGTCCGTAATGATTAGGTTCTTTACCCATAGTAGCCTCTTCAGATTATCAATTTCTTCCATCAATTGTTTCTCCCTTGGAATTTGAACATCCTCTTGATCAGAAGGATGTGAATAACTTCTTGTTTCCCTTCCTTTTGTCTTATCTTCCTCAAGAGTTTCTATTTGTGCCACATTGTCACCCTGCTCCCCTGGTTCATCCTCCTTTATCTATTGATCCTCATCTCCTTCCTAGGTCTCTTTTGCCTAAACCTCTTCCTCCTCAACCTCTTCATGTCTCTCTTCTATAATTGCTTCTTCTTGCCTTACTTTTGCAAATGTTGGGGCTGATGAGGGTCTAACCTCCTCCATGGAAGTTTTGAAACCCATAAGGACCTCAACTACGAGAGATGTATCTTGTTCAAACTGAGTAGGCTATCTCTTCCTCTTACTTCTTCGAAGCACTGGTGGAACCTGTGTCTCTAGAGTTGGTTCATTATCCTCAGAATTTGAAGTTATGGTCAGGGTTTCCTTTTCTACTATCTCTAGAGCTAGAGTGTATTGTGGCTTTGGAGTTGGAGACCTTGGATGGGCAAGAGACTCTGAAGTAGTTCCCTCAATTATTCTCCTTTTTATTTTTCTTTTGATTAGAAGAATCTCATTTGACTCATCAGACTCTTCTTCTACCCTATGTTGCTTGCTGGACTTAGGTGTTCTGGGAACCCTCTAGGGTTTAGAAAGTTTTGTAATTTCTGAAATTGAGGACTTGATATCTATTAATGGTAATTTCTTGGATTACAGGAGGTTTAATTCATTTAGTTAATTTGAATTGATGCTCAGTCATAATGATAGGGAATGAAATGATAGCACTTCGGAGTGAGGTTGGTAGTGTGGCAGTTAAGGTGGCATGCATAGGTCGAGAAGGGAAATAATGGAAGGGGTATGTGTTGAAGTAACTACACCTAAAAATAGAAATGACAAGACAAGTAATAATTAACTAACTTGAGTGAATTACTTGGAACACTTTTTGTGATGAAGGCCTGATGTACTTTGCTGGTACGCTACAACTTTGATGAGGTGTGATGGTGACTTTACGTGTGTACAGCCCTCGCATCGCTCGGAATGGTGTCAGCCTTCACATTGTCACATGGCTTGGTATCTTTTTCTCATGAATAGATTTGGAAATGATGTGTGACAGTTGATGTCATGAGGAGTAGTCAGAATGATGTGCGTAGGTAGTTGCACTTCCTTTTTGATGATGTGTGACAAGTTGGCTAACCTCATCGCCTTTTCATTCAAAAGTGGAGGATGAGTCATCCTGACCTCATCATTTGGTGTCCCCACTTGATGTATGGAAACGTGGGTTCCCCATTATTTGAAATGAATCCATTATTGGTGAAGCACTGGAGGTGCTCCTAGATTGCTCTAGAGATGCATTTTAGTGGCTCTTGTGTGCCTAGTTAGCTCCAGAGATCATCTGCTAAATCTTGCAAGAAGAAGGGAACCTCCATTTGTTGGTTTACAGTCCTCCAGGTAAGAAAGACTGCCATTTTTTTCTAGTTTTCAATCTTTTCCTTTTTTTGAGAGAGAGACTACCATTTACTGGTTTTCAATCCTTCTCTTGTTTGTTTTAGAGAGACCGCCATTTACTAGTTTTCAATCTCCCTCTATTTTTTTAATATGTCATTTGGATCACTTCTCCTAAGAGTAGGAGATGTGACCTCTATCAACAAACACAAGTCCTTGGTGAATTCTTCTTTGGTTGCTGGCCTTTGATAAAGATGAATCCTATGGCCATTTACCAAGAATGTAGTTTCTTCTACATCTATTGGTGCCAACAAAACTATTCTATTTTCATAGACTTCCCTGATTTGGTACAGTCCCATCCAATGGGGTTGTAACTTCCCTTTGAATTCCTTGAATTTTGAGTCATACAAGAGAGCCCAATCTCCTTGTTGAAATGTCCTTTTCTTGATGTGCTAGTCATGCCACTGCTTCCTTTGTTACTGTACAAGTTTTGTTTGTTGTATGGCCTCTGTCCTGATTTCATCTAGCTCATTGAGTTGGAGAATTATGTTCTACTATGCTATAGATAATGGTAGGCCAATATCCAATGAGGTCTTTAGTGTTTGTATCTCAACTTTTATGGACAATATGGGTTTCTTTCCATAAACCAATTCATATGGTGAGAACTTGGTTGTGGACTTCCAGGTGGTATTGTAAGCCCAAACTGCTTCAGGTAACCTGCTAGCCCAATCCTTCTTGTTCATGTCTCTTGTCCTTGTCAGGATGTTTTCTAGCTCCCTATTTGTCACCTCTACCTACCCATTAGCTTGGGGGTGGTAAGGTGAAGATTTCCTATGCTTGACTTGGTATAGTTTTGTGAAAGATTGAATGACTTGAGAAGTGAATTGTGGTCATCTATCTGAAACTATTGATCTTGGAGCTCCAAACCTTAGAAAGATTCTATTGTACAAGAAATCAACAACTTTTTCCTCCCTTGCAAACTATAATGCATGAACTTCTACCCATTTTGTGACATAGTTTGTGCAAACCAAAATATATTGCTTGCCTAAAAAGGGTGGAGAAATTAGTCCCACAAAGTCTAAACCCCATTTCTCAAATGGTTCCAACATTACTTGAGGGTGTAGTGACATTTCCTGGGTAAAGGTTGGTTGACACATCCTTTGGCATTGATCACACTGTTGCAAATACCTCTTGGTGTCTTTATGGAGAGAGGTCCAGTAGTAACCAGCTCCCAAAATTTTGTGAATGGTTCTTTGTGAGGAATAGTGTCCACCGGAGGGTTCATCACGACATGCTCTTAAGACATCAAAAACTTCATCAGCTCTCAAGCACCTGTGTAAGATAAACTTAGGACCACAATTAAATAGTAAAGCATTTAACCATTTGTAAGATAAACTTTCTTTTACCAATCGTTTCTTTTATTTTGAGGTGAAATGAGATGGAAACAAGCCTGTAGCTAAGAAATTAGCTATGTCAACAAACCAAGGTGTAGTAGAAGAGACATCAAAGAGATGTTCATCTGGGAATTTGTCTTCCATCGGTTGGTTGTCTCCACCTATATGTAATATGGATAGAAAGTCAACAACCAAATTAAATTTCCCTGGATTGTAAACTATGGTAATGTCAAATTTTTGCAATAGTAACAACCATCTAATGATCCTTACACCCACTATAGGTTTATTCATTAAGTACTTAATGGATGCATGATTAGTGTGCATAAATATTTTGTATCTTGTGATATAATGCTTGAATTTGTTAATAACATATATGACTGCCAAGAACTCCTTTTCAGTGGTTGTATAGTTTTTTTCTGCTGGGGTGAGGTTTTTATTGATGTAGTAGATGTCATGCATACCTTCCCCTTCCTCTTTCTGTCCTAAGATTGCCCCAATTGACTCATTTGAAGCATCAGTTTGTATGTGAAAGGGTAAATTCCAATTGGGTCCCCTCAAAATAGGTGTGACAATAAGTCTCTTTAATGGTTTCAAATACTGATTGGCAATCTTCTGTCCATAAGAATTCAGTATCCTTGGTGAGCAAGGAAAGCATAGGGGCAACTATTCTGCTAAAATTTTCTATGAATCTCATATAGTACCCTATATGACCTAGGAAGATTCTAACATCTATTTGGTTCTTAGGGGAAGGTAATTACTTGATCACCTCTATTTTGTTATGGTCTACTTTGATCCATTTTGTTGATATATGGTGTCCAAGGACTATGCCTTCTTCTACCATCATAAAGCATTTTTCATGGCTTAATGATAGTTGATTGTTTTTACAATATTGTAGCACCTTATCTAGGTTTGTGAGGGCTTCTTCAAAGGTGTCTCCATACACAGTAAAGTCATCCATGTAGACTTCCATGCACTCATTAGCTAATTCTGCAAAAATGGTTAAAACAACCCTCTGAAATGTAGCTGGAGCATTGCACAGGCCAAATGGAAGAACTTTATATGCAAAGGTTCCCCATGAACAAGTGAAGGTAGTTTTTTCCTGGTCCTCAGGTGCTACATGAATCTAATTATATCCACTAAACCCATCTAGGAATGAGAAGTACTTTTTCTCTGCAAGGTTGTCTAGCACTTGGTTGATGAATGGTAAGGGAAAATAATCCTTCTTTGTAGCCTTGTTTAGTTCTCTATAGTCAATACGTACCCTCCATTTCCCATTTTTATTAGGTACTATGACTAAGGGTGAGACCCACTAACTATCTAAAATGGGATAGATGAATCCTGCTTTTAGAAATTTCTCTATTTCAGTTTTAACAATATCTTTCAAGGCAAGGTTTAATCTCCTCTGGGGCTGTCTAACAGGTTTGACATCTTCAATGTATATGTTATGGGTACAGATCTCAAGAGGAATGCCTTTCATGTCCTAATATTCCCAAGAAAAAGCTACTGAGTGGGAGACAAGGAGGTTAAGAGGAGACAAGGAGGTTAAGAAGTGCTTCTTCCTGTTTTGTTGCTAACTGAGTTTTGATGTTCAAGGTTTTCCAAGGTAAGATCATAACTTGCTTTGTGATTTGATCCACGGATGGTCTGGTCCCATGCTCCGGATTCATAGTGTTGAGAGGAAAGGAATGTGGAAGTAGCATGTGGAATGTGGCTAAGTCTCTTTAGAAGGTTTGTGCACAAGGGATAATATTGGCAAGGGTATAGCAGGTAGCTATGAGGAATTCTCTTCTTAAGTCCTAGGTTAATTCCATGATGTCCTTGTCAATAAGGATGTGAGTTATGTCTTTAGGTGTGTCATAATTTATTTCTTCTTCTAACTCACCTAAATGTTCCTTGATGGTAACCATAGCTACAGAGGCACTATTTCCCATGTTATTAGGCCCATCTACCCATACTTTTCTTGTGTAGTGTATTGATGGTTTAGCTAGAGGATATAAAGATATTTTCTTCAAGTCTGTGCCATTGGAGATGACCATGTCCCCTATTCTGCAATCAATAGATGCTGCTGCTATAGTCAGCCATGGTCTTCCTAGGATCAAGGGGTAAGCATTTCTTTGGTTTCTAGGTTCTAATATCAGAAAGTCTACTAGAAATTCCCATGACTCCACCATGACTAGGATATCAGTTAGTACCCCTTTTGGAATAGCCACTGACTATTAGCTAGTTGGAGAATTATGAATGTGGCCTAGATACCAGTCAGAGCTAATCTATCCATGGTGTGCACTGTCATTATATTTATTGCTACCCCCAAACCAACCAAAACATTGGATATTTCTACCCTTGTAATGTAGATAGTTATGACAGGGTTCATAGGGTCTCCATATTTTGGGATAAGCATCTCCCCCACAAGAAGATCCACCACTTTCCCTTCCACCTTAATGGTGACAGGGAAGTTTTTCTTCTTGCCTTGGGTTTTATCACAATGCTATTTGATAAACTAGTTTAATTCAGGCACATCCCTGATTGCTTGTAGGAGTGGAATTTCAATATTCAACTATTTGATTTCTTGCAGAAGTTCTAATTCCATGGTAGGTTGGACTTGTTTTTGTAGGATAGTTTTTTGAGGGACATGTTGTTTGAGCCATTCTGGGTAAGGTGCTGGTTTTCCTATCTTCAAAGTAGCTATAGAGTTCTTCTCAAAAGTAGCTCTAGAGGTGACCTCCGAAGCTGTTAGTTTAGGAGGAACTTCAGAGTTACCTAAGGGCTATTCTTCTAGCATAGTTTCAATAGTAATCTCCTCCTGAGCTTGAGTGGATGGATTTGTAGGTTCCACATCAATAGTTACTTCAACTATAAGTGGGAGAGATGGTCTTGGTAGTGCTTTCCCAGAATGTAGTTAGAGGTTATTGAGATAAATAACATTGACACCGGCCATATTTTCTTGTTGTCATGTAAATAGAAGCTCCCTATTTATTTCATGGGTTTACTATAGGTTGAGCTAGTAAGGGTGGTTAACTAATTGGCTCATTTTGTAACTGACCATGTGTGTTGGGGGGTCTAGTTGGTAGAGCTTGTTATTAAGGTTGGAAATGTCTAGGTCCCTAGTATTGTTGATTCTAACCCTATTGAGGACCCCATTGAGGTTGCATGTTCTGTGACCCAAATTGTTGTCAAAATTATTGTGGCCATTGTTTATTTCCCCAAGGTTGGTTTTTCCATTACTAGTTTGACCAATCCTGAGGTGCCCAAAGAGGAATATTTTGAGGTCCTTACCAAGTTGGATTCCATTGATTATTTCCCCAATTAAGAGGATCCCTATAGGAAGCCTGATTAGGATACTAGTTGTATGAAAATTGGCCAGTTTCTTTTTGTCCCACATAATTCAACTCCTCTTCTATGATGACATTCATTTTAGTCAGCCTCTTTAAGGCCGAGAGCTTATCACAATGACTGGTAGGGTGCTCTTTGTCATAGATCTGATAGATTTCTAATTTATCCAATGGACATTCCCTTAAGAGATGTTTGTTGCTACACCTAGGACAATATATGGAGAGGGGTTCAACTATTCTATTTTGTTCAACTGTTCTAATTTTTGCCTAAATTCCATCCAATGTGGTATTCAACTATACTAGTGTAAAAGGTTGAAATTTAGATAGATGGATAGATTAGATGGTTGATTTGGCTTGTTTTTGGTTTTATCCTCCTTTCACCATTATATTCAATGACCTTGGGTTAAGTGGTAATCCACTATTAGGCCCTTGATCACTGTAGAATGTAGGGAAGATTAGATTTGTGTGATTTGATTCCTTGATTATGTCCAATTATGCTTACAACCCTAATTATGTAAATACGGAAGCAAACAGACAAATTACTCAAAATGCTTCTATAGAAAGATGTAAAATGACAAATAAATGTGTACCAAATTTTGAAGTTTAGGAAGTGGAATAGTCAAGAACTAATGAGAGGGTGCCTTAGTCTAGTGCCCTAATTTTTGTTAGGATCTGGGAACTTGATCTGCAACCTCTTCTTGTTGTCTCATAGATTTCTCCATCACAAAATCCAGAGGACTAATGAGTAGGCACTCAAGTCCAAGGCCCTATTTTTAACTCTGATCTACAAATATGACACCCTACAACACTCTCCTGCAACTCCACTTTTCCTGCTTCTTCAACCTGTAATCTGCAATCATAGAAAAATGGGGGGGGGGGGTTGTTGTGGTGTTTAGAGGCTTGCCTCAGTCAAGCCCCGGAGAGACATTCAAGTCTTCCAAACACCATTATTAGATAGAGAGTGCGTGCCCTTGTGAGGCAGAGGCAAAATCTAAATGATAAACAATCAAAAGCACAATTGATATCACCTTGTAGTGAAGATCTCATGGAAGGAAGAAGCTCTTCATGCCATGAGGAGATGGATGCTCAAATCTACAAATACAAACACATAAAAAACACAAAGTCTTCTCTTCCACACAATGAATCCGTTGAATCACTTCTAGAATGCCAAAGTCATATGAATTGATCATCTAATTGTAATCTAGTTTCAAATGAATGCCTAAACATGCTTATATATGCGACTACAAACACTCCCACCAAGAATTTCATAATTCAAACTTACCATGTTAGAATAGGACCTAAATAATGGTCATAAGCTGACACTTAAAATTTTGGATTGACCCAAAATAGGGCAGGCTACGGCGCGGGCACCCAAGTCCTCCCCCCTATTTTGGGCAGGGTCTATTTTGAGGGATCTCCCTAGGTCCCATTTATCATGAAACTTAGGGTTCATTTCATCGGGATGTCAAAATATGATGCAAGATGTCCTAAATACAGATAAAAGACCTGAGAGCTAAACCTTAGGAGGGAAAAGCCCCCAAGGGGACATTTTCTGATGTTACAACTAGAATATCTATCTTAAGGTTTAAAATTTCTTCCATCAATTGTCCTATTTCATTTTTCCCTTTAAAAGATCTGGGTGTTCTCACTCCATCTTGGGTTCTAAAGTAGTTCCTGCAGAGTTCTTCTATGGTAGGCATATCCAATTTGTTATTGTTTCCTCTCCCCATTAGATCCAGTGCCTATTTTGATTCTCTGTCTAATCCTTTTACAAATAGAGTCCTGGCTAAGGGGTGAGCCACATGATTGCCATATCTTCTCAGAGCAAATTTGAACCTATCCAAATAGTCTTCTAAACTTTCATCCTCTCTTTGTTTGATTTTGAACAACTCTTCCTTTTTATCATTGAACCTATAGTAATCCTAGTACTTGTATAGGAATTTAGTATCCATCTAATCCCATGAGTGAATAGATTTTGGGGCTAAACCCATGAACCATCTCATAGCAGAATCTTTTAGGGTTGATGGAAAAAGTTTGAGTTTTTGATTATCTAATCCATAGTCATATGTTTGGCATACAACTTTAAACTCAAAGAAAAACTAATCTAGATCTTTGGAAGCAAGACCCCTAAAGTTTGGTAGGTTCAAGGGTGAAATGTTCTTCATGGGGGCATTGTCTCTATAAGCAAGGACAATAGGGTAGGAAAAAGTTCTAGCGTTTGGCTACAGAGGATCTTCCTCATCATTGCGATTGTCACCCATGTCTGATGCTTCTTCTCTTTGGGATTTAGTGTGGGTTTCTAAGGAAGTGGATCCTTGGGATAGATCTACTTGGTACAGTTGTGGAATGTACTCAGAGAGGGCAATATTTTAAGGATCTGTAGGAATGTCAGGTTGAGGTGTGATTTCCCAGGTGGATCCTAAATGTTCTTCTTCAACAACAACAAGATCTTGTATGACCCTACTACTTTCACCAGTAGTTTTCTATTGGGGTATTCACTTAATGTATCTACCTTGAGAATCCCTAGGTCTAACCATATAGATTCAGTTTTATCCTAAAAGGACTACTAACTAGGTTTTTCTTATTAACACAAGTCCTCGACAATGACACCAAAAATGACAAGGGTTGTTGTACCTTGGCAGTTAATCATGTTTTTCATGTGTCAAATCCAGGGTTGTGTACTAGGATATCTACAATAAGGAATTCCATAGTCACCATTCCACTAACTACTCCACTAATCTGACTGTTTGCAAAGGTTAATACTACTAATTTGTTTGTTGTGAAAGGGACTCTGAAAATACTTAAACAATGCTAAAACAATTAATTGCTGAATTGACCTATTTTAATTCACACAATTGAAAAACATGCATTTATGGAAAACAACTATCAACTAGAAATAAATCTACCTTATTAAAGCAATAAAACTATGTTCCTAATAGAATTTGAAAACAACAATGAAACAAAAGAGATACTAGCCTCCTGTCTTGATGGAGAGAGTGGGTCCTTGCTCCTCGCCTTTAGGACTAAATGTTAAAGCAAGAACTCAGTACATAATTATAATAACATAATCCTTCCTTAGTCTAATTCCATCAAAGTATGCTTGTATTCAAAAAGTCCATCAATCTAGAAAATGAAGTTACAATAATCTAATAATCAAAAAATTGTATATCCTTTTGCTGCTCCTATCTTAACATATATCAAATCAAGTGATGAGATATCTATCTGTTCTAACTATCAATTTTTCTATGAGATATCATCAATCTCTTATTCTAACAACTATTTAATTGTAGAGTAAAATCATGCAAGATGAAAGAGGTTTTAGTGGTACAAAAGTCCCAATAAAACTAGAGTCTTATCTTAATAACAACTGGGTAGTGAGGCCCTGAAATGTAGGTATTTAATAAGTCTTTCAAAAGTCATGCAAAATTAATAAAAGAGGAATTAGGCACCTAACAATCAACTAGAGTCTTCACCAGATCATTCTAGAGATGGCTGAGTAAACTCTGGACCACTACAGTTGCCTTCAGAGGTGTAGACTGATAGCAGTGTCAGAGACTCTGCACTGTCCCTAGGAGCTCTGAAGATGATGTGTTGTTAGGAGCTCATAAATTCACCCATGACTCCTGTATGACTTTGGAGATGATCCATCCATGACTCCTTTATGGCTTTGAAGATGATCCACCCTTGGCTCTCCTGCTTTAAAATACCTCCAACACATTGGGAAAACATTGGAGTCTGGTGTAGTAACTTCTATGCTGACTTCAGATATTATTAGGACCAACTCTAAAGTTGCTCAAAATTTCCTTTGCCTGTACAACTACACCTGTAGATGCAAAAAGAGATACTTTTTTGTACATATTCATTAGTTTTCTACACATTATTCCTTCAATAAAAAATCACAACCTTTAGTAATTCATCTCTCATTAATTTAATAAAAATGAGTCTTTTCATGTTTTATGGTGCAATTACTAGGAGAGTAGAATGGAAGAATGGGGAAAAAGGGAAGTAAAAAGATGTGTTAATCTAAGTTCTACCTATTACTCATCACAAAGAGTGCTATTCTTGTGGTCTATCTAAGGATGTTTTTGTTAAAGTTATGCACTGTGAAACTACATAGAATGTTATGAAGAAACTGGTCAGCATTTATCAAGGTGATGTATCTGAAAGAGAGGACAACCTTGTGATTGAGGATAATTACAAAGAAAGGAGACATTCATATGGAGAAGAAGAGGTCAAAACTGATCTAGAGGATGATGAAGAGGTACATATTGAAGAAGAACTCTATTATGCTTACAATGTGGTTGAAAAACTTAAAAGAAAAAACTCAAGACTAAAGTTGTAATTTTAAGAAGAAAAGGAATCCAAGGCCAAAGCACTTTCAGCTCTTGAAGAAGCAAAAAAATTGATTATGGATTTAAAGGTACAAGTTGAATAAGTTAAGAAAATAGAAGGAGAAGTAATAAATCAGTTAAAGACAAAAGAGGTAGATTGTGAAACATATGAGTTAGAGATAATTTCCTTAAGAAAGGAACTAGAAAAGAGATCCTCCAAGTTGCACAAGAATCTTTAATTTGAAAAGAGAACTGAATGTTTAGATGAGATATTAGACAAACATAGATCATCTTTCAATAAGATAGGACTTAGTTATAAAGAGGATTCTAATAAGGCACAAAAGAAGTCAAATGAAGCCCCTAACAAAAGTGAGAAGCAAGAAGAAGGAAGGTCAATTCCCACAAAAGGAGAGCACTTTTGTAAAGCCAACAAGAACATATTTAGAAGATATTTCCATCTAGGACAATATCAAATGACCAGGGTTGAAAATTCTTTTCATGGTTATTGCTATTCTTGTCATGAATTTGGTCGTAGAGCAATAGAGTGTTGGATGCATGCAAGGAAAGTTGATAGGAATAAGAGTTCTAGTGTGTTGTCAAATAGAAGATGTAATATCCTATGTTATAAATGCAACCATCTTAGTCACGTTGCAAGAGATTGTAGTACACAAGTAAGAAATTATGGTTTTGAATTTTCAAGAAGATATACTTCTATTGTCCCTCTGGTTGGTTACAAGGTCATATGTTATACGTGTAATAACCTTAGGCATACAACACAATCTTGTAGAAGTAGTTTGATGAAATCATCTAGACATAACAAATAGATAGATACTCTGACCAAGAAAAAGAAAGGTATTATGAAAGTTTGGAGAAGAAAACAAGAGAAAGAGAAGAAAGAACCTATGCTTGTGTATAATGCACAATAGGCTTCACTAATTTCATAAGAAGTAGCATAAATTTAGGAGGTGTTGATCATTGCCTTATCATTCAACCCCATGGAGAAGACAAAGAGGTTGTGTCTTAGCAGTGATAGTGAGAGATAACAAATGGTGCTCTAACTAATACAGTAACAAAGACATTGTCAAAGTAAATAGAGTTGAGACCTTAACTAAGCATGTACAAGATTATTAATACTACCCACTATTACTGAGAGGTATGCTAGAGACCCTAATGATCCATGGTGATAGTGAAGGAATCTCTTGGGAATGTGTATACAAAGAGACTGAGATAATGAAGACTATTTCACAGAGGTAAGATATCATTTGGAGACATTCTCAGACAAAGACAAGAGTTTTCACAGGAGACCTTCATATGAGAATAGAGGTTTACATTAATAGATAGGGTTGGTGTAGACTGATGCAATCATGATTGAGATAGTGATAGAAGGTTTTGATAATGGTCTAAATACACTGAAAGGTAAGAGGAACTTGTTAAAGTCTACATCCTTCTCAAAGATCTGCCACAAAACCATCAAATCCTTAGTCAACAAGGAGGTCTATGAGTACACAAAGGTCTGCAGGTCTGTTTAATCCTGACAGAGATCTAAAGATTGAAAAGAGGTTGACAAATATTGTGGGTTGAAGTGCTACATCTAACCAATTGGACAATTGGGTGTATGAGGAAGCAAATACCACTTTTATTGAAGATGAAAACATGCATGAAGAGGACTGTGAAACCTATATAGTACAACCATAAAAAAAGATGCAAGAAAACCTATGTGAGAAGCCTAGTCAAGTGAACCATGAAACAACAAGCTACATGAAATCTGATAACATGATGATATAGATATAGTAAGTAGGTCTATGTATACAAAGATTGGATCATTTAAAAAATTTAAACTAGTATAAGAACATTGACAAGGTATTGACAGAGTAAGGAGCATCTTAGAATGATGAGATGTCAATGCCAATAAGAGCATGAGATTCAAAATTATTTTATTTTAGGCTTATCACAAGAACAAAGATGAAAGAGATCAAGGATTTTCACAGAGGTTTCAGGTCTATCAGGAGCATCATTAGAGGTTAATTAGAAACATGTTGAAGTCCTTGAAGATATGACAACACATAAAGACAATATCAAACCAATATAATGAAGCAATAAAAGATAAAAACAAGGAGCACTCTTCATAATAGGAGATAGATCTATGACAAGAGATAATAAGGATCAATAAATACAAAGGAAAATAATGTAGAGTATGCAAAGGTATAGTGAAAGGTGGATTGTCATAGTGATCAAAGGAGTCGTGAAGTAATTGTATGTTTGGATCAGGGTTTGTTGCATCTATTATAGTGAGTTATATCTATTGTCAGATGTGCTCATCAATTTTGACAATAGTATTGATAGGGCATACTCATGCATGTGAGTAAGTAATCAATTGATATGGTTTAAATTGGTTTTCATGTTTTCTTGCTTTGGTGACAATACTTTGTTTGGTGATAGTAGACAATACTTTGTTTGGTGACAGTACTTTATGTCATTCAGACATTAGTGGTTTGTGTCATTCTTCAAAGATTAGATGCATCTCTTGATGCTATTGTGAGTGCATCAGACTATGGAGACTATGGTTGCCTTTGCATCAGTACAGTAACAATGGTATTTACCTCTGCATCATAACAATGTTGGATGCAAGATCTAGTGTTTGTTTGTATATCAGTGCTTCTTCCTTCAAGATTAGGTGCACCAGTGGTTTGTGTGTCTTAGTAGACCAGATAATGATCAGACAATATTTGTAGATCAGTTAGGTTAAACAACAGATAATGATCATATAATATTTACTTCAGTGATAAGTGACAGTGTTGTAATCATCAGGTATGAAGTGTTTGTAGTAGGGCACTATGTTTGTGTTGATCCTTGTTTGAATATGGATTATGCTATCAATTCTTATGTTCAAGTTCTATAGACAGGGGGAGTGTCACCTAACAGAGGATTATCTCATGTAAACATCACTCAGATATCATCACATCCCTTTGCCATTTATGTCAAATGGGGAGAGACAAAGTAAGAGTAAATGTTCATGGTTTATGTTTGTGTGTGTGTTGCCATCAATGAGAAAGAGGGAGTTTGTTGGCATTAGTTTTGTCATTGATGTCAAAGGTCTAATACCATGGCATTGTTGTCAAAGGGCCTTCTGAATGCTATAGTGATCTCTATTTATATAGAAATGTCAATGATGGAGTGATTTTAGTTGGATTTTCTTAATGGATGATGGATTGATTGCTCAGTGGACGTGCTCAATGAATGATCAGTTGTATACATGTCTAGTAGTGTAGATGTAGTCATATTATGATTGGCTTAGTGGCTGTGACAGTGTATGTTTTTAGTTCCCCTTAATCTCTGTTTGAGAAGTGGCATTGTTTACTCAATAGATGATGGAGATCCTTGTTTGGATCAAGTTCCAACCATAGTGATGTTTCCAGTAGTCTTGGTTTAGTTGCTCTTGATCTTGAATAGTCAAGTTCAATAAGTAATCTTTGACGGGCTTTGTCAAAGTTTGAGGACCTAAAATTCTAAGGAACAAAAACTCTAAGATCCTAAATCCTAAAGTCTTCATGCCATTTCAATAAACCATAAAGTTATGTTAGTATTTGATTTATCTTATGAGGATCAAGGCTTAGAAATTTAATGCTCACATTACAAGATTGTATAGTCTCCAATATTAGGGTTTTGACAAATTTTTGGAGTCCTAAATGCTAAAGTCCTAAAACCTAAAGGACTACCTAAAACCCTAAGCACTAAGCGCTTAAAAGTAAGTGACAGGTTGCTTTTTGTTATATTTTAAAGGTGACTTTCTATCAGCGGTCACCAGTAACTTAAGTGACAATGTTCAAGGTTTATTCATGTAGAATGACCGACCCCTTGGCCTAGTCGAGACCAGCCCTCCTGGAATCATTTTGTAATAAGGCACCAAAACTTAACCAATGGTGATCATTTTACTTCCCATGGGCGCAAAGACCTCCATTGACGGTGGTGTTTTAAACATATAATGGTCATCCTCCATGAATGAACTTTGATGGGAAAATAACCATATTCTTCATGTGTAGCAGTTATAGTTAGTTTTTGTAACTACTTTTGGTATGGAGGGTTTGGCAGTTTCAAACAAAAATTGTCTCATGGCTATGTGAAGTTAGGTATGATGATAAATTAAGGGTATTTTTAGTGTGGAGGTTGGCTATTGAAATTATTGCAGAATCATTTAAGAAATGTGATTGTAAAGGGATTTTTGAAGTGTACATATTGTTTTGAAAGGTCTAAACTTGACAAGTCAGTGTAAGTGTTTCTTGTAGGTGCTTTTGGATGACAATGTTTAGCATCACTTGGCATGCTATTTTGGTGGATATAGCAGTGTTTTTGTTTTCCCAATTCTTAATGGATGTTAGAATTTTGAAAGAAATATTCTTTGTATAGTTGGTAAAAGAAGAGTATGTTATAGGTGTATAGAGTTATTCTAAAGAAAGCATAGTGGTGATGGATCTATGATTTTAGCATAACAAATAGTGCATTTGTATTGGGTGAATGATGGATTGTTTGAAGAATCATTCTTTGAATAGTTTGTAAAAGAAAGATGCTATTGATGTATGCATGTAGATCTAAGGGAGTAGAGGTTATTGAGTAAGAGAGTTATAGAATTCATCTATAACCTATAATGTCAATGTAAAAAGAGTAGTACTCTATATGTTTACTTGTTTTATGATTGGAGTTGGTGCTCCTAAATCCAGATGTAAAAGTTTAATCAATGAGATTTTGGTTAGTGAGACCTAATCGTGATCTTTTTGTGAGGTTGAATTGGTCAAACAAACCCAATCAACTCTTCACACAATGGTTTTTCCCTTTTTAGGGTTTTCCACATACATCTTTATATTATGGTGTGTTTGGTGCGGTTTTTTGGTTTTCTAAGTGCTTTGATGTTCTAACATAATAGTGTTTACAAGAATTTAAAGAATTAGTAAATTTATTTTCATTAGATCACTAATTCACCCCCCTCTTAGTGATCCATTGTATTCTAATAGAAGGGTCATTACCCTCTACCCTATATGGATCAAATTCTGTAAACTATTGTAGAGGTAGAGAGGTTTTCATTATTAGTTGGTTTTTCTTACTACAAGCATTTCCTTGTCAGGGAGGAAGATAGATTTAAAACAACATTCAGTGCCAAATGGGGAACCATGGAATATGCAAAAATTCCATTTGGTCTATCTAATACTTGTGCCGCATTTAAGAGGGCAATGGATATTTTCTTCAAAGGATTTATAAACAAGTTCATCCTGATTTATTTGGATGACATTATAGTCTTCTCCAAGAAGGAGAAAATCATATGGAGCATCTGGAGAAAGTCTTCCAAAGATGCAAAGAGTTTGTGGTATCTTTGAACCCCAAGAAATGTATTTTTTTTGTTGCTCAAGGTAAGTTTCTGGGCCATCTAGTGTCTAAAGATGGGATCTTGATAGACCCTAAAAGGACATCAACTATTCTTTCTCTTCCCCTGCCTACTCACAAAAAGCTTTACAGTCATTTCTGGGGCATATCAACTTTGTTAGGAAGTTCATTCCTAATTGTACCGACTTGGTTAAACCTCTAACCCTTATGCTCAAGAAAGATATAGTCTTTAGATGGACTAAAGAAGGGAAGGATGGTTTTGAAAAAATCAAAGAAGAGATTTCCCAGGCTCCTAGTCTTCTGAACCAAAATTAGGAGGACTTAATCCTTTATGCACATGGAGGAGAGAACAACATTGCTACTGTTCTAATGTAATAGAATGAATAGGGAATGGAGCAACCCTTGGCCTTCTTCAGTCAGACCTTAAAGGACTATGAGGTCAGATATAGCCCCATGGATAAATAGGTATTTGCCATTGTTAGAGCTTTGAAAAAAATTAAATATATGCTGGAAAATAATCATATTAAAGTTTTAGTTTCTCATCCTAGTGTGAGAGATTATATAATGGGGATTGAGATTAGTGAAAAGAGAGCCAACTGGGTCACCAAAATCCTAGAGTATGATGTGATCATAAAGTCCACTAAGCTAATTAGAGATAGAGGATTGTGTGAACAACTGGCTCAAACTTCTATAGATGAAGTGAGTTCATCTCATCACTTGAATGAGGAACAACTTACAACCAAGCCATCAACTGTGAGTTCTTGGACAACAGATATGGCCGAATTCCCATCCATTGGTGAGTATCCCTATGGATTGGATAGAACTAAAAAAAGACACTTCAGGCTGTGGTATTCTCTTCAAGTTAGATTTAGATGGAGTCTTAATAAGATGCACAGAAGAGGATCAAATTGATAGACTTCTCAGTGTATTTCATGCTGGCCTAGCTGGATGCCACTTCTTTTGAAGGTCTATAGCAATGAAAATAATGAGGGCAGGTTACTTTTGGCCCACTTTATTCAATGATGCCCATGTATGGGTAAGAAAGTGCAAAGAATGTGCTCTCTTTGTTAGAAATAAAATATTGGCAGCACTCCCACTCCACCCTATTCAGGCTGATCAACCCTTCTCATAGTGGGGATTAGATTTCATTGGCATGATAAACCCCACTCTAGTGCTAGTCACAAGTGGGTTTTGATTGCAACAAATTACTTCACTAGGTGGGTTGAAGCAATCCCACTTAAAGAAGCCATTGAATGAACAATCATGGATTTCTTGGAAGAAATAATGAAAAGGTTTAGAGTTCCTCATACCATCATTTCTGATAACACAAAATCTTTCACTAGTTTTAGAATTTCTGATTGAGCCCTAAAATATAATGTGTTCTTGAAGACTTCATCCAACTATTATCCTCAAGGTATTGGGTTGGTTGAATCCACCAACAAGAACCTAATTAGAATTCTGAAGAGGACTATGGAAACAAGCCAAAGGTAATGGCACAACAAAATTAGATTAGCTCTTTGCGCTGATAGGATCACATACAAGAGAGCCATTGGAAAGTCTCCTTTTGTTCTTGTGAGTGGAAGAGAGACTAGATTTCCTATATCTTTGGAGCTTCCTACAATGGAATTGGCTCAATAATTAGAACTAGAAGGACAATATGCCTGGTCTGTCAGAATAGCAAAATTAATTGAATTGGAAGAACAAAGATAGTTAGCCATGAATATATTGGAAGAGAATCCAAGGCATACCAAAAGGTATTTTGACAAAAAGGCCAACGTTCAGACCTTCAATGAGGGTGATCTTATTCAGAAATGGGATACTGACCAAGTCAAACCTAGAGGCCATACTAAGTTTGATGCATTTTGGAGTGGGCCTTATATCATCATCAGCTATAAGCAAGCCAATGCTTTCATTCTTTCAAGGCTGGATGGTGAAGTTCTATCAATCTTAGTCAATATGATCCATCTCACACCTTACTTCTAAGGTTGGTTTGAGATTTTGTACATATTGTTTTAGTTTGTTTCTACTTTAGTTTTCATTTCCCTAAGTGCTTTTGCACAGGCTATATTGTCATTAGGAGAATGCATACCTTGTTTCCTTTTGTGGTGTTGTTTTGAGGCAAGTTTTAGTTGTTCTAGAATGTTTTAGACCTTGTCTCTATGCCTAATAAATGCTTAAAGCCACTAGTTTCCATTTGTTTAGCAAGAAAACACCCTTGCGAAGTCACCAAAATGTTGTCCTATTTTTTTCCCCAGCCAAATAGCCCAAACCCATAAAATCTCTAAGTGTTTTCCCCTTTAGAGATGCAAGGAAAAAATCCAAAATTGACTAAGTCACAAAAACCTTGATTTTTCCTTGTGTTTTCTACCTTTTTTGAGTTTACTAGAGTTCTCCCTTTCATCCTTCCATCCTACACCATCTCGAACTCCGCCCTTTCCTTTGTAAAATAATCTAAGTATAGAATACCTTTCAAACCTCGAAAGTTGGACCTTCTTTCTTCCTCCTTCCTTCCCTTTTGAAAGGAGAAAGGTGGAAAGTCCGAAGCCTGCGTTCTGATCTTCCCCTTTGAAAAATTGAGTAAGTGTTTTAAACTTTTTGGACTTCAAACCTTTCCTCTTCCCTCTTCCCTTTTGGAAGGTAGAAGATGAAAGGCCCGATGCCCAATCCCCGATGGGTATAACCTTTTCAGATTTTAGACATCAGACCTTTCCTCTTCCCTATTCCCTTTTGGAAAGCATAAGGCAAAAGGCTTGAAGCCCGACCTCGATGAGTGTTAAATTTTTTAAGGCATTTCACCATTCTACAGAATCTTTTGGGTGGACATCATAGTGGATGGTAGAATCGTAGAATGTTGATACATGGCCATGACATCATCAAGAAAGTGGAAGATGGAAGGCCCGAGGGCTAACTCCCATCAAAGATTTGTAAAAATATCCTAAGTGTTTTAGACTTTGGGGATCGGACCTTCCTTCTTCTTCCTTCTCATTGAAGGCTGAAGATGGAAGGCCTAAGTCCCGAAGTCCACTGATATTGTATTCTTCTAAGTATAAAGGAGAGTTCAGGGAGTGAACTTTTCTCCTTTCCCCTACCCTCTTGGAAAGTGGAAGACAAAAGGCCCAAGGCCCGATCTATGATGATCAAAAAAATTCTAAGTGTAAAGCATAGTTTTAGGGAGTGAACTTTCTTTCTTCTTCCTTCCCTCCTCGAAGGTAGAACACTGAAGGTGTGAGGCCCAAACTCTGATGGATTTCATGATCTTCAAAGACAAAGGAAATGAAGCAAGATCAAAGGCCTACCATGATCACACATGATGAAATATTTCTTCCAAGGTAGGATTCCTTTCTAGATGAAAGCTAAACATCTAACTCCAACTAGAAAATTGTAGTTGAGCATTTATGGTTGCTAAAGGTGGTTCAAAGTGCAGATTTCCATCAAAGATATTTGCTCAACCTCTTCTTGGAGATATTTTTCTACATTTATGTCAAGAATATCAGATTTTCCTTTTGATATTCCTTTTGTAAAATATCCTTGACAGGCCCATGAGCACATTCATTGCAGTAGGTAATGGTGCTTCATTGTAAATGCTATATAAAGAATGAAATATAATGTATTTAGGTTGGTCGTTGATTGTCAAAAATCACATCTCTTTTCAGCTGTAACTGTGCCTCTTTGACAATAAGCAATAATATTTTACCTTTTCATGAATCCTAGTGCTCTATGTAATCTTTCTGCTTGATTTTCATCTATGAATATTTCTTTCCTTTTGGATTTCATCTAGTTTACTTTACCTCTACAATTTGCTCATGATTTGTGTATGTTGGTCTGTGGTTTATTGATATTCTATGTATACATGGTTGTTTTGAGGGCTTACCTATATTCAAACATGGTGTATCACCCCCTTTTCATTTTTATTTTATCCTCCTTCCCCTTTTTGTCAACACTGTATAGATTAGGTTTAGTCTTAACAATAGATGAATCTCCCATTCAGTGAAGGAACCAACCTCTCTCTGGAGATTTGACCTCCTTGCAAGGTCCCACACCTAGAGGTCATCTCAATATTTCACTAGATTGTTGAAGACTGTTAAACCTCTCCAATACAAGGTACAAATCCAAGAGACAACAGTCCCCCTATAGGGTGACCCTCTTTTCCTCTTTCTTCTAATCACTCTTTAGATTCAAATGTCTTCCTCAATCCCTTCTGACCATTTATAGCCCTCAGAACTACCTACATGACCATGTCCTAGTGGGCACCCCCTATCATTTCTTGATCCCCTTAGGTGACCCCTAATTTCTAGGGGTGACTAGCTCTATCAAAAGGGGCGACCCAGTCATATTTTGAATGTGAATTCCTCTTTAGTCCAAGCCCAAATTACCTCCATTTTGACTCCAGTTTGCATGCAAATTTAATGCTAACTAAGCCTAGTCTATTCTTAGGTCATTTTTCACTCCCAATAATCCATAATTAGCTTCCATTATTCTATTATTATCTCACCTTCTTCTCATGCTAAGTCTCCTTCCTCTATGAGTGATAAGATATCAAGCTTAGTTCACTATCCAATCAACCCATTTCTCTAATCTCCATCAAGCTTGTTAACTCTTCAATAAAAGGAGTTAACTTCACAACCAATCCCACCTCTTGTGAGATCTTCAACGTGATATAAATACCCCCTCCTATATGCATTATGAGAGGCAAATCCATTTCTGTAGCCATTTGATAAGCTTTGCTTTTGATCTCCACTAGCATCTTGATGCTCATTAGAGGACACATGTGCCTTTTATTTTATGTTTAGGATAGTTTACCAAGCTTTCAAAAGCTTATATAGCATTGATATGCTCTCAATTTGCTTCCAAAACATAGTCATTGTGCTCAAATACTATATTGAGGATTATCCCTCTAAGTTCACTCAACCTGTTTATTCTTATTTTCTTCTCCTTCTCAAGCTTCTTTATTTCATCTATGACTGCAATAGTCTTACACTCTTGATTTACTATGGAGGAGGACAGAGGATCAAAACTTTGAGATAAACTTAACAGTTTATCCTCTTGCTTTTTTACTTTCTTCTCAATATCCTTGGTCACTTTAGGCCAGGATAAACAAAATTTATATTTATCTCCACCATTTTTAAGAGCATTTTCCAAGCTCTTTATTCCAATATCCATAACTCTCCTATCATTTGTTATTAGACCCTGTACTTTAGAGAATCTTTTTCCCAAAAACTCCTTCCGGACCTTTTCTTCTGCTAACTTCTCTAAGGAATCAAAATGCGTATGAACATAATTTACAAGAGACTTTAGATTACCAGATATGGAGGCCGAAGGATCCTTTTGGAAGGATGAAATGATCTTCTCCAATATACCGGATGCAGCTTCTATGAGCTCACAGTCTTCCATGTGAGACTTCAGGAGTTTTTCTTTTGCCTTTGCTTGAGTAAAGGATGCTAGCTTCATGGTTTGAATCAGGGAGAGGGAATCAAAATTGAATGGACTTTGAAGAAGTTCTAGTTCATCAAATTCCATCATCTCTTTGGTTAAGAAATCTTTGACAACTTCTGCTATGTCTCTTGCTGATGACAGGGTTTTCTCCCCTTCTGCAGCCTTAGCACTGTCATCTGTGGTCTTTTCTGTTTGACCTTCTTCGCTTCCCTTTACTTGTTCTTCTTGACTGATGCTCTCTTCTTTTCTTTCTTCTCCTTCAATTCTGGAGTATGTAGGAGGATTCAGAAGAGAAGTGTCTTCTTCTTCATGAACTTCCTCTTCCGGAGCAAAGGAATCTAAGTCTTTAGCTTTCTCTTCACTTGTCTCCTATGCCTCTTCTACCACTGTCTTAGTAGATTCTTCTTTGTCATCCATGGCCAAGGGATCATCACCTAAGTCCTCTATAATAGGAATATTGAATCTTTTGTATGCATTCCGGAGGATGTCTTCTGTTTCTTTAGCCACGTTGTCAGTTTCTCCAAGCATAAGCTAATTCATCCTAGCTTTCCTTCGGAACTCATCCTTGCAATCTTTGAAGATCATATTCTTTTGCTTAGGAGTGATGGATGGATAGAGCTGAATGGCTATCTATTCCCAGATCTCCATATCCTTTGCTTTAGCATTATTATTTCTGATTTCAAGTTCCTTCTCAAGGCTTTTAGGAATTAGAGATATGATTTTGATAAAAGATTTGTTGTAGATATTCAGATACCTGACTATGGCATCTTGCAGGATCTTCTGGTCAGCTTCACTACATTCATCATAGAATTCTATTAATATTTTTAGGTTTCCATCCACAGTAATTGCCTTGATGATATCGTCAAGAGTAGGCTTCTCAACACTTTTATCTGTCTTTTCTTCTTCCTTGTCTAGACCGGTAGAGGATTCTCTGGATACTTTCTTCTTCTTCTTCTTCTTCATCTTCTTGATCTCTTCATCATCTTTGAGGCTTGTATATGATCTTGTAGCCTTTGTCTTTGTTCTCTTTTCTCCTTTACCGGATGATTTTGCTTCCGGTTTTGATGCCTTTGAGCTCTTAGCAGTGGCAGGTGCAGAGCTCTTAAAGGATCTGGTTCGGGAGGGGGCTTCTACAGGAGTACTCTCCTTTTCTGCTTCTTCCTTTTCTTTCGCTGTCCTTTCCATCTTCTCTCTATTTGCATCAAGTGCCTCTTTTGACATGCCATACTTTTTGGCAACATTCTCTACTTCTTTTCTCACTTTTCTCTTCATCTTCAGTTGTCTAAGTTCCACATGAATCTTTACACTCAACTCTTCAAAGGTTCCAAACCTTTCTGCGTTAGGATCCTTGGGTTCAATAAGCATGTGTTGAACATGTAGCTCTACAATTTTCTCATCTACTTCATACCCCATTGGTATGATCTAGACTATCCTTGGCTCCACAGCCTCCATTAGGCACTGATCAGTTTCTACCATAAAGCATATTGTATCCTTATACTTTTCAACCAATGATTGGGGGATTCTTTCTCTGGCCTACATCAGGCTTTGGAAGTTTTTGAAGTAACCCCACAAAGCTATATTTTGTACCTTGGCGTCACCAAGCCCATGCAAATAATCTTTGATTTGTATGGCTACTGGTCTGTCATTTTGCCACATCCAACCACTAGATCCAGGTAGCTCATTCATGTAATAAAAGAATAGACAGAGTATCAAGCCACCGTATTTGAAAGAGTTCTTTTTGTCCTTCTTTATCTTTTGCAGATTCTCCAAAAGTTGGTTTAGAAGGAGCTCATAGAGATTATAGTCAGCATTTTCTTTAAGCATTTGATAAGTAGTATAAATTGCAGTTCTGGGTACTAAATTTTCCCTATTGGAATGATATATCTTGTAACTGATTATCATGGAGGCAAACTTGATTCCAAATCAATGATATCTTCTATTGTCATTGCTCTCTTATCAAATTTTGATCCTGTTGCCTCACTCACTATCTGATTCTTGATTGACTTGAGAGCAGGTATCCCACCAGATGAGTGTAATCCAGTAACTACCCTAATGGCATCCTTGGTTATCTTGAATGGTCTCATCAACCACATAAAGTTGTCATGTAATCTACTCAGAACATACCAGACCCATTCATCTTCTGCAAAATAGGGGAAATGAATGTATTGTACAAAATGGTTGTCTCAGATGGCTTTGTACTGAGGTTTTAGTTCAAATGATTCATCTATTAGCTACTTGTGAAATATATCCATCAACTTAGATTCCCTGAAATCCTCAATATTGGCATGAATGTATGCCCTAACGTCTTCAACATGTAAAACCCCATGTGGAATGCTAGAAAAGGTGCCTAAGGGATCAACTTCTAGGGATTTGTATGGATGTTTCTTAAATTTTAGACGTGGTCTATCAGTGATCTTCACAACATTTGGTGTAGCCATCTTTCAAAAGATTCAGAGAGAGATTTCAAGAATGGAAAATACCTTTTACGCTTTTAGGGTTCACGGAATGAGCCGAAAAGATCGCCGATTGACTTGAATTCTGAAGTTGATCCTTGAGAGAAATGAAGCAAACTTGTTTGTAGAGCTCTTCTTATCTTTTTCACTAATGCAAATGTGAAAATGATGAGAAAATGAACCCTTTTATCTATGTGCAAACCCTAATTCCATATTGCAATAAATGCGCAACTTAAGTCATTCCAGTTGCCTTGTTCTCCTTGTTCTGAGAGAGATCTTTTCCAGATCACTGAGATATACATAGAGTTCTTCTCGATGATTAGTGACAATCTATCCTCCTTTCCCAAACATTTGATCTACCCACAGATCAAGATACTTTAAATTTGAATCATAAAGGATCTATCTGTGAAAATCCTGTTCTTACCAGATGACTGTTAAACCGGATTAATCTCAAATGATTAACCTCTTCAAATTTCTTGCAGGTCTTTCATATCTTTCCCAAGGGTTATTTAGATATTTCTCTGAGAACCCTTTGATCCGTAACCTTTCATGTGCCACTTTCAGGCACCTATTGACTGGTTGGGGGAAAATGTTTTTCTTTTTTTACTCCCCTGAGCCAGAGCTCATCTATTTAGTTTTTGAAAGGAATATCAGTATCAGATTCTGGTACGGATCCATCCCCATCATTTTCTGTACTTCTCTTCACCCATATCTTGTTCATCTCTCTTTGAATTTTATCTGCATTCACTTTTCCTTTGCCTTTGTCTTGGTTTTGATTATGATGCACTGGACCCTTTTTGTCTTGATTCTTACTTCTACAGAATTTGGCAATATGACTGGATCTATTGCAATTGTAGCAAACAACATTTCTTTGCATATTTGACTGATATCCTCTTGATCTACATTGATTAGCCATATGTCCCATTCTATTGCATGTAAAACATCTACCATTGAATGAATTGTTCATTTGTATATTTTTGCATTCATGAGTTTTGTGACCATACCTTTTGCAATTAAAGCACTATCCAGAGAAGGATGAATTAGTCTGATTCATTCTACTTCTACACTGATTTGCTTTATGACCAAAGTTATTACAATTGTGGCAGTATCCATTGAAGGAAGGATATCTTTGAGCATTTGTTTGCCTTACCAGAGGTTTTCTAGGCCTGTTTCTTGCATTTTCTGATCTGGAGTTCTTCTGACCAGATCCAGAGCTTTCACCTTTTTCATACCCCAAGCCTTGCTTGTCATCTACCCTCTTTTGGCTTTGAAGAAGAACTTCAAGTTGAGCAGAGCTTATCTTGAATTTCTCTTTGTATTCATTTGCTGTTTAAAGATCCCTTTTAAGAGTGTCAATCTGATTCTCAAGTTGTTCTTCATTATCTCTAGCTTCTTCAAGATCATATTCTAGATGCATGATTATTCTATCCATTTGGTGGTAGTCTTCTGATTTCTCCTTGAGAGATTGTCTTAGATCATCTTCAGTTTTTCTTTTCTCTTCAATTTCTTGGGTGAATTTCATAACTCCTGATTCCATTTCATGTCTTACCATAATGACCTCTTTTGATAACTTTTCACATGACTTGGTTTTCTCCTTTAGATCTTCATTTGTATCATTGACTTCGCCTTGAGTTGCCAATTGCTGAAGTAGATCCTTTCTCTTTTTCATAAAGATACTCAGTTTCCCTTTTAGTTCATTTATGGAATCATCAGCATGTTTGAGTCTTTCCTTCAATTCATTGACTTCAGAGTTAGGTTGCTCAAGATCATCTATGGCAGACTGAAGTTGTTCCCTCATACCATACACATCCATTTGAATTCCCAGATCTTCCTCAAGCTGTTAGGCTCTGTTTGGAGGAACTTAGCTCTAATACCAATTGTTGATAACTGAGAGGGGGGGTGAATCAGTTATCTTAATTAATTTAACTTTCTGTTCTTCTTTAACAACTAGTGTAGCATCAAAGCAAATAAGCATCCATAATCATGAAAGCAGAAACAAAGTCAAAACACTTAACATAATGATTTTGACGTGGAAAACCCTGTTAAGGGAAAAACCACGGGGTGACTAACCCAAGAATGTATTCTCTGTTAGAAGAATAGAAATACAAAATGACACATGCTAATTAGGGCTCACTGCCCGAGCACAGTACTCACAAGAGGCTCACTGCCTACAAGAGACTCACTCTCTACAAGTAATAAAGAGAGTAACAAGATACTTGAACTGATGAGAAGCATCCACATATGCTGGAGTTTAGTTTTGGTTAGGCTCAGTATACTGATCTACTGCACTTCATTCTTTCTCTTCTTTGGTACTGCTGTCCTATCACATACCAGACCTGCCTTACTACTTCCACACTATACTTCTACTTTTCTTCACATAAAACACCACACAGCTCACACCTTCACATCCAAATCCATCTGGTATATATATCTGCACCAATGATTTCAACCACTTTCTAGTCGACATCCAGAATACTTACTATTTTCCCAAACTCTTGGTTTGTCGGCTGAATCCTTACTTATCAAGTGATGCGTATCAAAGAGATGCTCATAGAAGTCATCAATCATGTTGGTCAATCATGAATGATACCTTAGTAATCTTGATCACCATCAATATCTCATCCGGATTAAGGTCTGATGCTCTGCCAGTTAGTTCTTCCTTAATTTACTCTGCTAAACAGGAACCCAATACTTAGGTGCTCATATCTCTTTACCCTTTCATTACCAGAGGCTCAATTCCTAGAATCTATCAGTCAAGGTACTCCTCTTGACTTCCCCAAGTCCGTACTTTACATAGATACTTCCTCTGAGAGATCCGGACCTGATTGTCAGACCTTGCTGTATACTCTGTTCTTGGTCACCGGACCACAACACTCTTCAATCTGACTTCTGGTATAAGCACACCATATCTTGCGGATGCGTGGGATGAGCATTGTTGCCATCAATGACAACACTCATGAAGCTACAATGTGTCTCTTGCCAACACACTTGTAGCTCTCCCTAAGCTTATTCATTTTTAATTTTAACTCTCAAAGCTTGAGCCATTTTGAATCAATTGCTCCCTTTGTCCCTATCACCAAGAGAAAGATGCCACTGCTACAAAAGAGAAAGAAGTTTCCAAATACATGGATTTATAAGGATAGTATGAACTCATGCATCAAAGGATCCATGTTCTTTTCATGTTTTTGTAGCTAATTAAATCACATTTTGCTCTTAGAGAAAGTAATCATTCTATCACAATTTCCTTGATAGGATTTATTTCAAGTTGACTATATCAACATCATTTAAATTAGTTTCATTTTAATTCATAGATTAGATTTCATTCAAGTACTTTCTATTCATATTTCAGATTCAAAGTTGTCTCAAAAAACACAAAAACATAACTTAGATTGCATTTGGGAAAATTTGTCTTAAAGTGCATTCATATTTCAATTCTTAGTTAATTAAATCATTTTATCATTCATTCGAAAAAGAATAAAAAAATAATTTTGCATTCATTTAGTTTGCATACATCAAAATCTAAGAACATTAGGAAAAGAGAAATTCAAAACAAGGAAAGCATACAAAACCCTCAATTTCATCATGAGGTCAATTTCAAAACATAGTTAAAAACTTCTTGATATCATATAAGGTCAAGACATAGAGAAACTTTGGTCACATCACAATGTTGAAGCTAAACAAAATGTCAACCCTTGGTAAACTTTATTCAACTCTCTTATCCAAGCATACGAATGTGCCCAGGAGTTAGAGGTGAGTGGGTTAGAGATATCATTGAGGAAATAGAGTTGATACACCCAAGACCACAACACACTCAATAGATGCAAAAAGAACAAGAGCACACCCTTAGGGTCATATAATAAGAAAATATCATACAATAAGTTATAGAAGCTAATGAAGAAAGGTTACAACCTGCTAGGCTCATCAAAAAATAAAATCGACATCCATCTAAGTGTTGGAACCTTAGGAATCAAACCAGGAGATCGACAACTAGTGACCCTTCGAGTCATAGGGTTATCTCCATTATAGAACAAACATTGACACAAACTAGACCTTAAGATCGGCCAACCACTCTGCGACATTCTGCTTCCACGTGAATAGAACCACCCTCGGGTTATGCCTCCACTCAACTAGATTTTTCCATGAGAGTGAGAGTGACTTGGTGATGTAGGAGCATCCCTAGTTCAAGAGTAATATTACTTCAACCAAAAACATTTGCATTTCAGTTTGTTTGCATTCTAGTATGTTTCTTTTCATTTCCTAGTTTAGTTCAGTCAGTAGAAGTTTCAGTATTTTGGTTTGAATTCTACCATAGTTACATTTCAGATCTTGTGGAGCTAGATTTAACATCTAGATTCAATCATCTGTAACATATCCAAAATTTAGAGCATTTGGATCAATTACCAAAAAGTTATTGCTATCAGAAGATCGACTGTTTTCTCAAAACAAAGCATCTTGATAGTCTCAGATAATAAGATAAAGGAGAAGACCTATGGAACATTTCATGACCTTAGAAGTTTAATGACACATCATTCAATGTTTCTTGGTTCATGGCTGACCTTCCCTAAAATTTGCACATCATTCCATTCATTTACGGAGGAGTTTAATCCATTTAGGTCTGACCTATCCGTGTACACATGTTACAGCTCTTCATTGGAGTTTGTGATCTTCCTTGGTTGACATGGAGGAATTTTATGTTTTAGATATGATATATAATGATGTAATCAATGCCTAGAAAAGCAATTATCAAGTGACACATAGTGATAGTTTGATAGTTTGAATTTTTGCAAAAGAGCTTCAAAGCTATATCCTGCGCATATTTTGATATTCTATAATTAATCCTATGAGCCCTAATTGTAAGCTCACATGTTGCTGACCGATCTATATTTGAATTCTATGATATACTGAATGACTAAATCTGCATTTGCTTTATATCTTAGAGTTGTTTCCATTGTGTTTACTTTAGCTACACAGTCTAGATAGTTCTCTTTGAGGACCCTCCTAACCGTGACTGCACCAAGTGATATCAGAGTGAAAGTTTGAATCTTTGGGAGAGAATCAAGTGAAGTTGGTTAAGAAATTCTATAAGATCTCACTGTTGATAGATCACCAAATTTGAGGTAGGTTACTTGTGTCACAACCAATCTCTGATTGTGAGGCAGTTGTCATCTTGTAGCTTGATCGTTGAACTTGAGGTAGTTTGCACTTGATCCTAGGAAGATGTCACTAAGGAGAATCCCTACTGTTAGAGCAATGGCTGGTAGAATGGATGAGATGATGGAAATGATGAAAATAACAAGAATTTTATTGGATGTTGTTGAAGAAGATAGGCAAAGAGGATTGACACCTAGACCTAATATTGAAAGTGATGATGAAGAAGAATTTCAATCTGTTGAACAAATTGGTGAAACCCTCGGAGGTGATGAAGAAGAAGAATTAGATCAAGTCAAGATGTTGTGAGCTATTTCAAAGATCGAGAAAAGACCTAGAGTTGATGTACTGAATCACACTGGCAATTTGAATCTTGAGGAGCTGATTGACTCGATAAATGACATGGATGAATACTTTGAGTATGAGGAAGTTGAAGATCCTAAGAAGGTGAAATTTGCAAAAACAAAGTTGAAAGGACATGTTGCTATATGTTGGAAAGAAGTTTAGTTGGATAGAAACAAAAGAGAAAAAGAAAAGATTACAAAATGGGATAGGATGGTGAAAAATGTGAAGAATTAGTTTGTACCTACTGACTATGAGTTGGAATTGTTGAAAAGATTGCAAAACCTGAGGCAAAAGGAGAAATATGTGAAGGAGTACACTGAAGAATTTCATAAGATAATCATAAGGATGGGACATAGTGAAGCAAGCAAGGAGAAAGCGGCTAGATACATCAATGGACTAAGATTGAACATTCAAGAAGAATTGAGTTTGGTAAGGATGACAACACTAGAAGAGGCATATTAGTTTGCCCTAAAAGTTGAAGAAAAGTTGAATAAAAGGCATGATCAAAGATAGAGAGGCAAAGGAGGTAAATTTCAAAGAGGGAGGACATTTTTGGAGGAGATAGATCATTTATGGAGTAGAGCAGACAAGAGATCACATTCAAGAAGGATGACAGAGATAATAATGCATATCGAAGAGATGATAGAAACTTCTACCACAAAGGAAACCCTAGTCAATACCAAAGTGAAGGATACAGAAGAGAAGGAAGAGGACTTGATAGGAGAACATTTAGAGGAACCTATTTCAAGTGTGGAGGTGAAGGGCATAGAGCTTTTGAATGTAATCACGGGAGTACAAGTAAGAGGACAAAGAACAGTGGAAGAGTAGCCTATGTGGAAGAAGAACCTGTTGGATCACCTAGTTTAGTTGGTAAACATGAGAAAGGAGAATCATTTGTGATGAGGAGAGCACTATTTCAAGTCGAGACAAATGAGGAACCACTACAGAGGAAAAGCTTGTTCAGAACCAAATACAAATCAGGAGGTAAATGTTGTAAAGTTGTAATTGATAGTGGTAGTTTAGATAACCTAGTTTCACAGGAGATGGTGACTAAGTTGAAGTTGGAAAGATTGAAAAACCCTAAGCCCTATCAGATAGCATGGATTTAGGATGATCATAAGGTACTGGCGAGTGAATAATGTTTGGTGAAATTTCATATTGGATCTTATCATGATGAAGTATTGTGTGATATTATGCCTATGGATGTTTGTCATATTTTGTTGGGTAGACCTTGGCAGTATGATAGAAAAGATATACATGATGGGAGAAAGAATACATACACTATAACATCAAATGGAAAGATAATTACTTTGATTCCTTTGGAAGATGACCATAAGAGTGATGTATGTGGAAATGGTAGAATCTATTTTTTATATGGAAGACAATTTTTGGATGGTTTGAGACATGAAATTATGTGTTATGCTTTGATCCCTAAGAAGCTTGAAACATTGTAGATGGAGACTAAAGAATCACAACCAAAGGAGATCAAAGAGTTGTTGATAGAGTATGAAGACATCATATCAGATAATGTACCTAAAGGATTGTCACCAATTAGGAATATCAGTCATCACATGGATGTTACACCTGGAGCTAGTTTGCCTAACAAAGTAGCACACAGAATGACACCAATAGAGAATGAAGAAATGAATAGGTAGATACAAGAATTGTTGAGGAAAGGTTTGATTAGAGAAAGTTTGAGTCCTTGTGTAGTACCCACAATGTTACCACCTAAGAAGAATGGAGAATGGAGAATGTGTACATACTTGGTGCAAGAGCACCCCTTCAACAAGATAAATATACATAAGGTTTTTAATATGTTTATACATTTCATGTTGTCATGTAGTTTTTTGTGTTGACATTTCATGTTTAAAAGACCCCACCATGAGAACCGACCCCACCATGAGAACCGAGGTCACAAATTTGGCATCTTGTTAAGCCAATTTGGACATGATTTGATATTTGGGGTATGTAGATGATTAAATCAATGTGTCATATTATTAGGTGTTTTGCTGTCTTAAGCCAAACAGGTGTCATGAGATTAGTTAGGGTTTTTACTTATAATCTTGGTTAAGAAAAATGAGAAGAGTGTTTTGAATATACAAAAAGAGGCAGAGGTGTCTGAGAAGGGGTTTTTTTTTGGCTTTTCACCTTCTGGAATTATCAAATGTATGAATCTCTATAAGAATGAAGAAATAGAAATTCTGTCAGTTGTGTTTTATAAATTCTGAATTCTGTGTAAATTCCATGTGTATCAAATTGTCCTGTGTACATTATCTGTATAGAATTGTTTTGCATTTAATTTAGTCTTCTGTTGTCGAGATGCATGATTAAAGCCATTCCACTGGTGGATTTCTGTGAAATCAGTGGAATGTACTTTGTAAAATAGTTTTATGTTTTGTTTCTTTTTGTTTGTGGTCATGGCAGGATAGAAACTACAAAATTTGTTACAGAGGAGTTTATTGGCATTAAATTTAATTATACATTCTATGTATATACATCAATTGCATGTTGGAATAGTTTGTGAGTATATCGCATTCGTATGCGAGTATCATCCTGTGAAGAAAGTTGGTGCATATATCGCAAAGCATATTAGGTGCGAATGCATGTTGGAAGTGCATGTAATAAATATACAATGCCAAAACATATCAGATATACAATTTCTGTGTATATCGTGCATGTATGAAGATACATTTCTTGTGTATACGTCAATTGCATGTCACAGACATTATGTGTGTATATCACAGTTGTATGTGAAAGCATTTTGTGTATATCCTACATTTGCATATCGAAGACTGTATAATGGGACGTACATTGTTAAGATGCCTTTCGTAAGATATAAGTGGTGACCGGCTGTAGCGGTAAAAGTAGTTGAAGATACAATGAGTGGAACCGGTGATAGGAAGTTGTCGATTGTATGTCCCGATTGTATGTTACAATTGTATGTTGAAACATACATTGTTTTGCGATACAAGTGTTGACCGGCGGAAAGGGTAGATAGAGCCGACATAGGAGGTAAAGCAATGTATGTTCAAAGTGGACGAAGACATCAGCATAAGAAGAGCATCGGGTGAATGAAATAGTGTTGAGTCGATAGTATGTGTCCTTGCCAATCGGGGTGACAACTAAAAGTGTCATCGATGGAGAGTTTATCGGTATGATAAGTCATTGGAGTGACTGGTGTATCTATGGGAGAATCCTTGAGTGAGCCGATAGTATAATGTGTTGCTGATAGAAGGAAGCATCGTGACTGTGGAGTTCTGAGAATTAGTATTAATCTCTTGGAGCTTTGCATCAAGTGGTATCAGAGCAAAGGAGTATCCTTTGAGTAGAAGAAGAAGATAAGATGTCAGACGAAGAGGGATCTCAAGAGTACCCAACAAAGATGACCAATGCTGAGTTGGCGGCCTTAGTGAGAAAGCAAATGGCAGAGAGTAGAGCAACTCGGGCTCAGAATCAGGCCTTGAAAGAAGAGGTAGAGAAGTTGAGGGACAGAGTAGAGAAAGGGGAAGAAGATTCTGGTAAGTGAGAAGACAGGGATGAAGAGGAGATCCCTAAGCAGGAAGAGATAGAGGTTCCTGCAGACCAGAGACCCTTACTTAATGCCCTCAAATCCATGGAGAGAAGGACCATGGATATGAAAATAGACCTGCCAGTGTTTGTAGGCAAAATGGAACCTGATTCAGTGATGAAGTGGATAGACTCCTTGAATAACTTCTTTGAGACCGAGGAAATACTAGACCACCAAAGGGCGAAGATGGCTCAATCCAAAATGAAAGAGGCTGCACTAACTTGGTGGAATTTCATCCAAGATGATAGGGTGAAAGAGGGAAAGAGAAGAGTTGCAACATGGAAGAAGATGATGGCTTTAGTGAAGGAGGCCTATGTTCCATTGGATTACAACATCCAATTACATCAGAGGAAACAAAACTTGAAGCAGAAAGAGTTAGATGTCAGCTCATACATAGAAGAGTTCATGAAACTATGTGTCAAAACAAAGGTAAAGGAGAATGAAGAAGAGAAGGTGGTAAGGTACCTCAATGGATTGAGGTTTTCCATCCAAGAAGACATAAATCTACATAACCCAGAGATAGTCCAAAAGTGCTACCAATTGGCACTCAAGGTGGAAGAGAAATTCAAGAGAAGACAAGAATAGAATAGTAGAGGAAGAGGGAGACAACAAAGGGGAGGAAGAAGTCCTTTTAGGGGCAGAGGAAATGGATTTGGATCCCAAGGTGAATCAAACCAAGAGAGCAACAAAGGAGACAACAGTCAAACCCAAGGGGGAAGTTACAATAAAAAAGGAAACTTTAGGGACAGAAGACAATCATTTAGAGGGAGATCTTAGGGCAGAGGACCTATCAGATGTTACAATTGCAATCAAGAAGGCTATATAGCCAGTAGATGTCCAGGAAAGGCGACAAGTTCAATAGGAGAAAGGAGGATGAATCTGATCCAAGAATCTGATTGTCAAAGTGTGACAAGCTCAAACACTTCTCAAAGTGTGAATGCTCCTGACAGTTATGGATATCCTGAGAAAGGAGAATCTTTGATGATTAGGAGAGAAATGACCACCATGAAGGTGCCAGACAAAGAACCCCCACAAAGGAAGTCTCTCTTCAGAACTACTTGCAAGGCAGGAGGAAATGTATGTAAAGTTCTGATTGACTCCAGATCCACTAAAAATTTTGTGTCATTTGAAATGGTAGAAAAGATTAAGCTTAGAAGACTGCCACATCCTTGCCCATACAAGATCTCATGGCTCACCCAAGGTCAACAAATAGTTGTGGAAGAACAGGCTTGGGTGGAGTTTCAAATTGGACCATACAAGGATAGGTTATTGTTTGACATTGCCAAGATGGATGCTTGCCATCTCCTATTTGAAAGACCATGACAGTATGACTTGAAAGCACACCATGATGGAGTTAGAAACACATATTCAATCATCAAGGATGGTAAGGTGATAGAGTTACAACCATTGATGGAGAATGAAGTGGAATCAAAAGGACAAGAAGTCAAGGCGAGGATGATAGAAGGCAAACATTTCATGAAAGAGATAGTAGAAGAAAGAGCACTTGCATATGCTCTAATTCAATGCCTAAAGGTGAACAAGGAGCAGCAGCAAGAAGTCAAGGGAGAGAAGAGGCAAAGGTTCATAGATCTGGCTATCCAAGAGTTATTGGACAAATACAAGGGCATCATCTTTGATGGAATGCCAAGGTCCCTACCACCTATGAGGGACATCAACCATTACATAGATCTGATCCCAAGATCTATACTTCCAAACAAAGCAGCATACAAGCTTACCCCAGAGCAGAATACAGAGGTAGCAAGGTAGATTGAGGAGTTGTTGGAGACAAGCCTAATTGGTAAGAGTTTAAGCCCATGTGCGGTACTGGCTGTACTAGCACCAAAGAAGGAAGGCACTTGGAGACTTTGTACTAATTCAAGAGTTATCAACAAGATAACAATCAGGTATAGGTTTGCAATCCCTAGGATAGAAGATTTGTTCGATTGCTTGGGGGGTGCTAAGTATTTCACAAAAATAGATTTAAAGAGTGGCTATCATCAGATTAGGATTAGGCCAGGAGATGAATGGAAAACTGCATTCAAGACCAATGAGGGGTTATATGAGTGGAAGGTCATGCCTTTTGGTTTGTCCAATGCCCCTAGTACCTTTATGAGGTTGATGAATGAGGTCTTGAGGGAATTCATGGGAAAATTTGTCATAGTATATCTAGATGACATCCTGATTTTCAGTAATGCAAGGGAAGAGCACCTCAACCATATAGACTTGGTCCTCAAAAAGTTACATGAAGAGTAGCTAATGATCAACTTAGGAAAGTGTTTGTTCATGCAGGAAGAGATCATCTACTTGGGTTTTGTCATCTCACATAACAAACTAAAAATGGATCAAGAGAAGGTAAGTGCCATATTGTCTTGGCCAACTCCTAAAACTTTGCATGATGTTAAAAGTTTCCATGGGTTAGCAACCTTCTATAGGAATTTTATAAAAGGGTTTAGTCATGTTTGTGCACCCATGCTTGACACCATAAAAGGAGGACAGAAGTGCAGATTCACTTGGACAAAGGAAGTAGCTGATTCATTTGAAACATTGAAGAAGAAGTTGGCAGAGCAGCTAGTCCTTGCACTTCCTGACTTCAACAAGATTTTCTAGGTAGAATGTGATGCAAGCCACATGGCAATTGGGGTAGTACTCAGTCAAGAAGGTAGGCCTATTGCATTTTTTAATGAAAAAATAAATGATGCAAAGAAGAGATACTCATCATTTGATTTGGAGATGTACACTCTAGTACAATCACTTAAAAAGTGGAGGCATTACTTGATGCCAAAAGAATTCATAGTGTTCATAGATAATCAGGCCCTTAGTTTCATAAACAGTCAAGAGAAGCTGAACCATAGGCACATGAAGTGGGTGGAAACTTTGCAAGCTTTCACCTTCACACTCAAACACAAGAAAGGGGTCAAGAATAAGGTAGCAGATGCTTTGAGTAGGAGGGTCTTAACCATAAATCAGATCCAATTGGAGAGTGTTGGCATTGATTTCTTGAAGGCCATGTATGATGCTGATGAAGACTTTGGAGAAATCTATAAGGTATGTACTTCCTTTGGTGACAAATATCATGTTGAGTTCTCTAAATTTTTGATCCAAGATGGATTACTTTTCAAGGGTAGACAGTTGTGCATTCCACGGTGTTCTATGAGACTGAATATCATTAGGGAGAAACATTGTGGGGCCATGGCAGGACATTTTGGTCTAGATAAGACTCTTGATCTTGTGAAGAGACATTACTATTGGCCCAAGTTGTAGTCAGATGTGAGGAGATTTGTGGAGGCATGTGTGATATGTCAGAAAGCAAAAGGGAGATCCACTAATGCAGGTTTGTATCAGTCACTACCCATTCCTTCTAGGCCGTGGGAGAGCATAAGCATGGACTTTATATTGGGTTTGCCCAGGACAAGGAAGGGATATGATAGTGTTTTTGTTGTAGTAGACAGATTCAGTAAAATGGCACATTTTTTGCCATGCAAAACCACTTGTGATGCCTCATATGTTGCAGATCTGTTTTTCAAAGAGATAGTGAGGATAAATGGTTTGCCATTGAGCATAGTGTCAGATAGAGATGTGAAATTTATTGGCCACTTTTGGAGGACTCTTTGGAAGAAGCTTGGAACAAATTTATCCTTCTCATCAGCCTACCATCCTCAGACAGATGGTTAGACTGAAGTAGTTAACCGTTCATTGGGAAATTTGTTAAGGTGTTTGACAAGGCAGTATGGAGAGAAGTGGGATAACATTCTATCACAAGCAAAATTTTCCTATAATGACACTATCAATAGGAGTACAGGGAAGTCACCTTTTCAGGTGATATATGGTATTCATCCCAGGGGTATTTTGGAGTTGAGAGATCTACCTACATGAGAGTCTATTAGCGCAGATGGAGAAGCTTTTGCATCAGCCATCAAAGAGGTGCATGATCAAGTCAAGACACAACTCCAACAAACTACATTGAAGTACAAAGCATATGCTAATAAGAAGAAGAGAGATGTACAATTTGATGTTGGAGATTTGGTATGGGTTAATCTGAAGAAGGAGAGGTTCCCAAAAGGTAAATATACCAAGCTAATGCAGAGGAAGATTGGACCATGTCAGATTTTGAAGAAGTGTGGGAAGAATGCTTATGAAATCTAATTTCCTCTTGATCTTGCATTGTCACCCATTTTCAATATATGTGATTTAACTCCATACAAGCAGAATGCAGATATAGAACATGAACCATTGCAGGATGCAGCAGATGATGATATTCCTAAGCAGGATCCACCAAAATTGAAGAAGATATTTGACTCAAGATTGACAAAGCAGACAAGGAACAAAGAGTACATGGAGTACTTGGTGGCTTGGCACAGGAAACCTACTTCAAAGGCAGTTTGGATGACTGAAGATCATATCACAAACCATGGTGCAAACCTTCAAACTCTGATCTTAAGTGGGCTTGAGATCTCTTCTCCTGGGGAGTATGGTGCAGGAGCACCCCTTCAACAAGATAAATATACATAAGGTTTTTAATATGTTTATACATTTCATGTTGTCATGTAGTTTTTTGTGCTGACATTTCATGTTTAAAAGACCCCACCATGAGAACTGACCCCACCATGAGAACCGACCCCACCATGAGAACCGAGGTCACAAATTTGGCATCCTGTTAAGCCAATTTGGACATCATTTGATATTTGGGGTATGTGGATGATTAAGTCAATGTATCGTATTATTAGGTGTTTTGCTGTCCTAAGCCAAACAGGTGTCGTGAGATTAGTTAGGGTTTTTACTTATAATCTTGGTTAAGCAAAATGAGAAGAGTGTGTTGAATATACAAAAAGAGGCAGAGGTGTCTGAGAAGGGTTTTTTTTTTGGCTTTTCGCCTTCTGGAATTATCAAATGTATGAATCTCTATAAGAATGAAGAAATAGAAATTCTGTCAGTTGTGTTTTATAAATTCTAAATTCTGTGTAAATTCCCTATGTATCAAATTGTCCTATGTACATTATCTGTATATAATTGTTTTGCATTTAATTTAGTCTTCTATTGTCGAGATACACAATTAAAGCCATTCCACTGGTGGATTTCTGTGAAATCAGTGGAATGTACTTTGTAAAATAGTTTTCTATTTTGTTTCTTTTTGTTCATGGTCATGGCAGGATAGAAACTGTGAAATTTGTTACAAAGGAGTTTATTGGAATGAGATTCAATTATACATTCTATGTATATACGTCAATTGCATGCTAGAACAATTTGTGAGTATATCGCATTCATATGCGAGTATCATCTTGTGAAGAAAGTTGGTGCATATATCGCAAAGCATATCAGGTGCAAATGCATGTTGGAAGTGCATGTAACAAATATACAATGCTAAAACATAAAGGATATACAATTTCTGTATATATCGTGCATGTATGAAGATAAATTTCTTGTGTATACGTCAATTACATGTCACAGACATTGTGTGTATATATCACTGTTGTATGTGAAAGCATTTTGTGTATATCCTGTATTTGTATATCGAAGACTGTATAATGGGATGTACATTGTTAAGATGCCTTTCGTAAGATACAAGTGGTGATTGGCTATAGCAGACAAAGTAGTTGAAGATACAATGAGTGGAACTGGCGATAGGAAGTTGTCGATTGTATGTCCTGATTGTATGTTACAATTTTATGTTGAAACATACATTGTTTTGCGATACAAGTGTTGACCGATGGAAAGGGTAGACATAACTGACATAGGAGGTAAAGCAATGTATTTTTGAAGTGGATGAAGACATCGGCGTAAAAAGAGCATCGAGTGAATGAAATAGTGTTGAGTTGATAGTATGTGTCCTTGCCGATTGGGGTGATAATTGAAAGTGTCACTGATGGAGAGTTTATCGGTATGATAAGTCATCAGAGTGACTGGTGCATTTGTGGGAGAATCCTTGAGTGAGCCAATAGTATAATGTGTTTCTGACAGAAGGAAGCATCGTGACTGTGGAGTTTTGGGAATTAGTATTAATCTCTTGGAGCTCTGCATCAATACTCTAGAGCAATCAACAAGATCACAGTTAAGTATAGATTTCCTTTACATAGGATGGATGATATCATGGATTGTTTGAGTGGAGCAAAATATTTCACAAAGATAGATTTGAAAAGTTGATACCATCATATCAGAATCAAAGAAGGTGATGAATGGAAGACTACTTTTAAGACAAATGAAGGATTGTATGAGTGGTTAGTGATGGCTTTTGGATTAACAAATGTATCGAGTACTTTCATGAGATTAATGAATGAAGTTTTGAAGAAATTCTTGGGTAAGTTTGTTATTATATACTTGGATGATATTCTAATTTTTAGTAAGACAAAAGAAGAACATTTGCAGCACTTGAGACAAGTATTGCAGAGTTAGAGAGAAGAGAAGTTGCTGATAAACATCAAGAAGGGTAGTTTCATGAAGGATGAATTGGTATATTTGGGATTTGTTCAATTTCTATGGAAGGATTGAAGATGGACCCTAAGAAGGTTAGAGCAATTGTTGAATGGCCTACACCAGAGAGAATTGGAGAAGTCAAAACATTATGGATTAGCTAGTTCCTATCAGAAGTTCATAAAAAATTTTAGTTCAGTATGTAACCCTATGATAGAGACAATGAGAGGTGACGGAGAAGATTTCAAGTGGACATCAGGAGCAGAAAAAAGTTTTGAGTTGTTGAAGCAGAAAGTGACAGAGCAACCTGCATTAGCATTACCCAATTTCAATAAGGTATTTCAAGTGGATTGTGATGTAAGTGGGAGTGCAATTGGAGTAGTGTTAAGTCAAGAAGGTATACTTGTAGCATATTTTAGTGAGAATTTGAATGATGCGAGGAAAAGATATTCAGTTTATGACCATGAATTCTATGCCATAATTCAAGCCTTCAAGAAGTGGAGACATTAATTGTTACCTAAGGAGTTTGTATTATATACAGATCATCAAGCTTTGAAATATTTGAATAGTCAAGGTAAGTTGAATCAAATATACATGAGATGGGTAGAGTTCATGTAGAGTTATACTTTTGTGTTGAAGCATAGGAGTGGAAAATCAAACAATGTAGTAGATGCATTGAGTAGGAGAAGAAACTTGCTGACAGAGATGAGAGTTGAAGTTTTGGGATTTGATGAATTGAAGAACCTATATGAAGAAGATCTTGCTTTTATAGAACCTTGGAAAGCATGTAAGGAACTTGTTATGACAAATAGGAGTAAGTGGTTGGATTATTTCATTCAGGAAGATATATTGTTCAGAGGAAATCAGTTGTGCATACCTAGATGTTCAATGAGAGATAATTTGATCAAAGAGAAACATAGTGGTGGATTGGAAGGACATTTTGGTATTGATAAGACAGTGGCTTTGGTGAGTGAAAATTACTTTTGGCCTCAAATATATAAGGATGTTAGAAAATTTGTGTAGAGTTGTAGAGTTTGTCAAGTTGCAAAAGGGAGTAGTCAGAACACTAGATTGTGTAAACCTTTGACAATATCAGAGAGACCTTGGGAAGACATAAGCATAGATTTTGTAATGGGATTGCTAAAGACAAAGAGAGGACATGATTCAATATTTGTAGTAGTTGATAGATTTTTAAAGATGGCACATTTCATACCTTGTAAGAAGACAACTGATGTAGTGCATGTAGCTAACCTATTTTTCAAGGAGATTGTGAGAGTACATAGATTACCTAAGAGCATAATTTCAGATAGAGATACAAGATTTATTGGATAATTTTGGAAGACACTTTGGAAGAAGATGAAGATAGATTTGAAATTTAGTTCAACATTTCATCCACAGACTAATGGACAGACAGAGGTAGTGAATAGGAGTTTGGGAAACTTGTTGAGATGTTTGGTTGGGGAGAAGACATGAAGTTGGGATTTAATTCTTTCACAAGTAGAGTTTGCATAGAATAATTCAGTGAATAGAAGTACCAGAAGAACACCTTTTCAGATTATTACTAGAGAAAACCCTAGAGGAGTGGCAAAACTAAGAGATCTTAGTTTGGAAGACAAGAGATGTGTAGAAGTAGAAGAATTTGTAGGACATATGGAGATAGTGCATAATTAGGTGAAGAAACATTTAGAGGAGATGAACAACAAGTATAAGAAGTAGGTAGATGAGAAGCGAAGACACAAAGAATTTGAAGTTAGAAATGAAGTGATGGTATATCTAAGAAAAGAAAGATTTCTAGTTGCGACATATAAAAAGTTGAAGATGAAGAAGTTTGGACCTGTTGTGTGGTTACACAACATGCCCCATTTTGCATTAGCAAAGCAAGGACCCAACTTTTCTGGCTTGTTTCCTTGTTTTTGTGCTCTGAGTGGTAATGGTAAAAGCAACATCAGTTAGTATGCATATGCCTAATGTCAGGTATATCAGTGATATTGAAGTTTGAACCCAAATTTCCAAAGTTTGAATCTTCTATCATGAACCCTACCATGTGAAAGAGTGAAATTCTAAGCATGTTTGCCTTTTCCATCACCCTGAAATTTGTTAAAATAAAGATGTTATGGCCGGTCAAAGTTGGGTCAAACCTAATATCCTTGATCTTCACATTCGCCAATATCCCTTATGTTCATCTTAACCCGATATCCGCATATGCATGCATATGCAAGCGTCCAATTTAATTGTGGAGGACATCCACCCATCAAGAACCTACACACATTCAAGAAGAGTCATATATCTCAATATGCCTGATATGCATTAATATCTAGATCACCTTCAAACATAAACACTTCAGGATAGCCCTTTATTGGCTTTTCAGAGAGACTCATTCAGGGGTCTCACCGAAATGGTAGGTCTCGTTGATGTATTCATATGCATTCCTGAGGGTCATATTTCTTAATATGACTAATATTCCTCAATATGATGATGCCTTCATTATGTTTAGATATCAAGAAGACTTGACATGACCGTGACATCATCTTATTTGGAGGGTGATATTTCTCAATGTCAGTCATATTTCTCAACGTGTCTGATCTTCAAAAGATGACCATGACATCATCCTTTTCATTCCAAATGAAACCTCACATGATGATGACATCATCATCATATCTCGATATAAGAAGAAATTATTCATTATTAATATCCTTCATATTAACTAATGGTTGAGTCCCACAGAGTCATGTCGATATCTCATATCAGAATATCTAAGAGACGGCTAAGGGGGTCTCACCAAAACACAAAGTCACACTGATATCTCATATGATAATGTTGTAGAGATAGATGAGGAGGTCTATAGAAATACCATGTCACTTCGAAGAGGTCCAACTAACTCATCATCATCAGAATATCTAAGAGACCCTAGGCGGTGTCTCACCGAAATGCTAAGTCACAACGATACTCTCACCGATACACCGAATGCAGAGACTTAAAATGCTTATCATGCCAATGAATTTGAGGAACTATTTCTCAACACCTGTAAGGTCTATTAAATGATGATACTTAATTCTTGTCTGTCTATTGCAGGATATTAGAACTATTTGGAGTTTGGCTAGATGTAGCTGAACATTGCAGAGTTGCACACAAAGGTGACATGAACCAGAACTGAGAGATATCCCCAAACATACTGTGTGCCAACTGGAGGGTGGACTAAGTCAAAGATGCTAGAATATTCTCTGCTAGCTGGCAGTCACATGCTGTTCATCTAGACCGTTGATAATTCTGAGAAGATCTTGATCGTTGATCAATATAACCATTTTCTGGCCTTTATTTTATTAAAAGGCTAGTACTTGTCATTTGAAAAGGGAGGAGGTCGACCATTTCATATCTGACCAAGAAACGTTTCATAAGGAGATCGGATTATTGAGACTAATGAAGATTGAATTGTTGAGCTATGCAAGGTTCTTTCTTCAGATCATTGTAAATGTACTTATTCTAAAGCATACTAAATGAAGATGAAGCTACAGATTACATCCTGATTGTAAACTTTATGTAATCTTCAAGTTGATTTCTAGATATGTAATGGTGAATGTTGTGTTCAATAGAAGCACTTTCATTTTATTGCATATTGTTCTCAACTTTTCCTTTGAAGATTTGTATTGGATCATGCAGATTTGTGGAATGTCCTAGTGAAGTATGATTCTAGTTTTCTTCTCTTCATTACTGTATCAGAACATGTATTTGGATAAGTGATCTCAATTAAGTAATTTTAGGAATCTCACTCTCTAAATCCTATCTTTGTCATTTCTTTTTTCTTAATTTCATTAAATCACCATCACACTGCAAATACACAGATAAATGAAAAGAAGAACATAAAATATGATATCGCGTAAGTAACTGAACATCTTTAGCATATTTAAACTGAATGCATGTACAATTGAAAATAGCATGCAAAGAATCATAAATAATGATAGGAATCATGGAAATATCAGCTTGTAGGTACAATATTTACATAAATTTAAAGTGCAGAAGCTAAATTGAGCCCGGATTAGTTCTAGATCAATAAATTGAGATAATTGCAGAAGAATTAACTAGAAATCCTCAATAACTTTGCAAATAATACTGATCAGAGTGGAAATATACATAAGTATTTGCATATTCAAGTTAAATATTGAAAGATTTGACATTTTTTGTTGAGAATTCACAGAGCAGGATCAACAGAGAATAGGTGAAAATAGAGCATATCTGGATATGACAACTTCAGACTAACACGTAAGGCCGCTGAGTGGAAAATAACAACACACATCAACCTCTGAGTAACGTTAGATGATAATGACCTGATCAATGGAGAATTGGAGTCATCAATTTATCCTAAATTAATCGTACTTTTCAAGATAATAAAGGTTTGTTGTGTAAACTTTTATTCATGTTGTAATGACAAACAATCATCAACAGTTTTGGCACTAGAAGGAGGGCAACCAAGAGTCTGAATTAAGGTGATATCTGTTAAACTTCTCAATAATATTCTGAATCTTGAGTATTTGCATAAAAATTCCCCCGATATCCAGTAATTTGCAGAATCTGATCATAAGCAACACTTCCTTGTGGATGTTCATCTTGATAATTATAAATAATTTGTCTAAATTTCTACATTTGAGCTAAAAAGGTTGCATTCTCTACAAAAATATGCATGAATGTTTCATTATTTGATACCAATGGATGGATATGAAAATAATTTTCAAGATAATATTCCTTTCTTTTAGGGAACTTTAAATAGGAAGCTTTATCCTCAAAGTTTGTCTAACTTTGGTTTATCTAGGAGATGCAGGATACACAATTCTACAAAACACGGTGAAGTTAGTTGTCTGACTTTCCTCACAAGGATAGATTTATCTTTAAAATAACTAATTCCTTTCTTAGAAGTATATAGGACTGAAGTTCGGTAGGAAGATGAGAGAATTTTGGAGCAACAAGAAGATACGGCTCAGGAAATCATGAATTATTTAAAGAATGGAACAGTCAAACCAGTTCTGGGAGATATGTACAACGGAAAACCTTTCGATGAATTAATATATGGTGAAGTTGAGTGTTCTTCACTTCATGTGAATGAGGCAGAGTCCTGGTCAATGGAACTGGACACTCCACTGGATGGTGAAAATGAACTATTTGAAGAGTAATTCATGAAAATGGAGGATACAGAGGACCTTTCTATTGCTATGCATGATCAGATGTTAATCCGACACATTTTTGAAAATGATACAGGGAAGTTTTCCTATCTATTAAATGTTGTTACATCCTTACAATTCCTTGATCTAGAGACAATAGATTTATGTGCATTAGGATATAATGATGAAGATCTTTATTTAGATGCTAATGTATAAGGAATTAAAGAAAACATTGATGTGTTTCTTGAAGTCAAAAGTCATATAAGCTTGCAAAACGAAGAGACAAAATTGGATAATGATGAAGGAGATTGCTTCAAGGATTTTGAATTGTACTTGTCTTGGAATATACAGTGTAGCCAAATGTTATGTTTACCCACTGATGACATCTTGATTGAAAGTTGGTGCAGATTGCATGATGAAGCACATTCATAAAGGGAATGTGATGTCTGCTTGGTCATGTTGGAGAAGATTTGAATTCTGGAGCAACAAGAAAATACAACACCAAAAGTCATGGGTTATCCAGAAAATGGAAAAGTTGAGTTAGTTCTGGAAGATAAAGATAGTGAAACATCTTTCCTTGAATCATTTTATGGTAAGATTGATAAGAGTTCTCTACTTCCTAAAATGGGTAAAGAAGAATGCAGGTATGAATCTTTCGAAAATCATAAAGAAGTAAGTGTTTCTTATTTTCAGTCATTTGACAATTGGCCAGAAAGATTTGTTGAGAAGGAAAATGAATGTGAGATTGATCCTGATATACTTGATAGACACATTGAATTATTAAATGCTTGTCAGGATAATTTCCTTGGATATGAATTGAGTAGTTCTGATAAGGACGAGTTGATAAAAGAGTGTAAACAAGTGGTGGAAGAATTTAAACGCATTGCTACTGAAGAAGTTCCTACAATAGCAACTAATGGAGTCACAAAAAAGAGAATAAACCCTGATTTCATAGTGGACTTCTTTAAATTTAATGGTCAAATGTAAAATTGTTACAGGTCAATGGAACTAGACATTCAACTAGATGGTAAAAGTGAGCTATTTGAAAAGAAATTCATAAAAATTGAAGATACATAAAACTTTGTAATTATTGTGCATGACCAGATGTCAATCCAACACTATTTTGAAGATGAAACAGGGAAGTATTCATATCAGTCAAATGTTATTTCATCTTTACAGTCAATTGATTTAGAAATGATAGATTTCTCTATACTATAGTATGATGATGAAGATACTCACTCAAGTGTTGATGTGCAGGGAACTGATGAGAACATTGAGGTGTTTCCAAAACTGGAAGATCAGATAAGCATATAGAATGAAGAAATGGAGGTGGATATGGATGAACAAATAATTCATCAGGAGCCATATACTCTTTAGTTTGAAGGAGAGAACATGAAGTCAAATGGAGGATTAGCTGACAGTGAACAAACATGTCCAGTAGAACAGGAAATACACCAGGTTGTATTTTTCCTTTCCGCAGTGAATAATGTTGAATATTATTTTGATTATGGAAATTAAAAAGATAAGACATGCATATGGATTGATCATGAGCATGGTGAGCTTCCTCAATTTTTGATCATTAGGGATCATTCTGTTAAACATAATGAATTTAGAATACAAGAATATTTCTCAAAATACAAAGATGAATTTGCTAGGATAAGAACCATAACTAGTGCCCTGATACTCCTGCACAATCTAAGCAAGTATGCAAATACAGGTGTCTGTGGGTCGTATCATGGGTTTTGGTCACCTAGTAGTGTCTTGTGTATAGTTTGGTAGTATAGTTGTTTTGTATCTTTTCTTTGCTTTCCTGTCTTGTTTTGTGTTGTTTCCCTTTTGTAGTTAGTTTCTTGTATAGTTGCTTGCTTTTCGCGTTTGCTTTGTTTGTTTGCTATTTAGTCCTTGTTTTGGTTAGGCAACATGAGACACCTTTTCACTTTAGAAAGCTACCAAAATTGTTAGAATTCAAGGGTTGGATATAAGTTTATACATAGGTTGTAATTCATGTTGACAAAGTACCCTTGGTCAGGTCTGTGGTATCCTATTCATCAGCACTACTCTCACTTGCTCAAGGAGATATTCACAATGACACACCTAATAGCCTTGGGTTTGTTAAACATGCTAGTGTAGGTGTTAAGTGAAAAATCAGAGGTCAGCCTGGCTACCATTGCAATTCTCAACTTAATTTTAGCAAGTGACCACACCTTGCATAATGAACTTACAATGATAATATCTCATGAATTTGTATGCTATACAAAAGTAAAAATACAAAAGAAAGAAGGATTATACTAAAAATCCAAATTAGGTCATCTAAGTAACTCTACTGGGGCTATGGACTCCTGTTGGCAGCAAGGCTCTATCCGGTTAGCTATGAGGGATGAACTCAACTATGTAGGGTGACACTAGTCACTAGTGTTTTCAACTCACTTTCAAGATGAGGGATATGAATCACATGAACACACTTGATCCCTTATCAATATATTGTTACATTGATGAACATAATACCATTTAGAAAGGTTAGAATGCTCGTGCTTAATAGGAGTTGGAACCACAATGTTTTAACTTATCCTCACCTCTTGAATTATTTGAATTTTGTTGTTTTCTTTGGTGGCAAGTTGTTGTGTGGTTACACAACATGCCCCATTTTGCCTTAGCAAAATAGGGACCCAACTTTTCTAGCTTGTTTCCTTGTTTTTGTGCTCATGGCGGTAATGGTAAAAGCAACATCAGTCAGTATGCATATGCCTAATGTCAAGTATATTAGTGATCTTGAAGTCTGAACCCATATTTCCAAAGTCTGAATCTTCCATTATGAACCCTACCATGTGAAAGAGTAAAATTCTAAGCATGTTTGCCTTTTGCATTACCCTAAAATTTGTTAAAATAAAGAAGTTATGGCCGGTCAGAGTTGGGTCAAACCTAATATCCTTGATCTTCACATTCGCCAATATCCCCGATGTTCATCCTAACTTGATATTTGCATATGCATGCATATACGAATGTCAAATTTAAATGCAGAGGACATCCACCCATCAAGAACCTGCACACATTCAAGAAGAGTCATATTTCTCAATATGCCCGATATGCGTTAATATCCAGATCACCTTCAAATGTAAACACTTAAGGATAGCCCTTTATCAGCTTTTTGGAGAGATTCATTCTGGGGTCTCACCGAAATGGTAGGTCTCGTTGATGTATTCATATGCATTCATGAGGGTCATATTTCTTAATATGACTGATATTCCTCAATATGACGATGACATCATTATGTTTCGATATCAAGAAGACTCGACATGACCGTGATGTCATCTTATTTAGAGGGTGATATTTCCCAATGTCGGTCATATTTCTCAACATGTCTGATCTTCAAAAGATGACCATGACATCATCCTTTTCATTCCAAAAGAAACCTCACATGATGATGACATCATCATCATATCCTGATATAAGAAGAAATTATTCGTTATTAATATCCTTCATATTAACTAATGGTTGAGTCCCACAAAGTCACATTGATATCTCATATCATAATATCTAAGAGACAGTTGAGGGGGTTTCACCGAAACACAAAGTCACACCGATATCTCATATTAGAATGTCAGAGAGACGGCTAAGGAGGTCTTATTGAAATACCATGTCACTTCGAAGAGGTCCAACTGACTCATCATCATCAAAATATCTAAGAGACCCTAGGTAGTGTCTTACCGAAATGCTAAGTCACAGCGATACTCTCGCCAATACACCAAATGCAGAGACTTGAAATGCTTATCATGCCAATGAATTTCATGAACTATTTCTCAACACCTGTAAGGTCTATTAAATGATGATACTTAATTCTTGTCTGTCCATTGCAGGATATTAGAACTATTTGGAGTTTGGCTAGATGTAACTGAACATTGCAGAGTTGCACACAGAGGCGACATGAACCAGAGCTGAGAGATATCCCCAAACATGCTATGTGCCAACAGGAGAGTGGACTAAGTCAAAGATGCTAGAATATTCTTTGTCAGCTATATGATTGCTAATTGGTAGGCATGTGTTGTTCTTCTGGACCGTTGATTATTCTAAGAAGATCTTGATCATTGATCAATATAACCATTTTTTGGCCTTTGTTTTATTAAAAGGCCAGTACTTGTCATTTGAAAAGAGAGGAGGTCAACCATTTCATATCTAACCAAGCAAATTTTCATAAGGAGATTAGATTACTAAGACTAATGAAGATTGAATTGTTGAGCTATGCAAGGTTCTTTCTTCAGATCATTGTAAATGTACTTGTTCTAAATCATACTGGATGAAGATGAAGCTACAAATTACATCCTGATTGTAAACTTTATGTAATCTTCAAGTTGATTTCTAGATATGTAATGGTGAATGCTGTGTTCAATAGAAGCACTTTCATTTTATTGCATATTGTTCTTAACTTTTCCTTTGAAGATTTGCACTGGATCATACGAATTTGTGGAATGTCCCGGTGAAGTATGATTATAGTTTTCTTCTCTTCATTACTGTATCAGAACATGTATGTGGATCAGTGATCTTAGTTAAGTAATTTTAGGAATATCACTCTCTAAACCCTATCTTTGTCATTTCTTTTTTCTTAATTTCATTATATCATCATCACACTGCAAATACACAGATAAATGAAAAGAAAAACATAAAATATGCAGATATCCCATAAGTAACTGAACATGTTTAGCATATTTGAACTGAATGCATGTACAATTGAAAATAGCATGCAAAGAATCATAAATAATGATATGAATCATGGAAATATCAACTTGTAGGCACAATATTTACATAAATTTAAAATAGAGAAACTAAATTGAGCTCGGATTAGTTCTAGATCAATAAATTGAGATAATTGCAGAGGAACTAACCAGAAATCCTTCATAACTTTGTAAATAATATTGATCAGAGTGGAAATATACATAAGTATTTGCATATTTAGGTTAAATATTGAAATATTTGACATCTTTTGTTGAGAATTCACAGAGCAGGATCAATAGAGAATAGGTGAAAACAGAGCATATCTAGATATGGCAACTTCAGACTAACACATAAGGCCCCTAAATGGAAAACAACAACACACATCAACCTCTGAGTAACGTCAGATGATCATGACCTGATCAACAGAGACTTGGAGTCATCAATCTATCCTAAATTGATCATACTTTTGTTTAAACTTTTATTCATGTTGTAATGACAAACAATCATCATCAACAAGACCTTGTAAGATCTTAGAAAATTTGGTTCCAGAAATGGATATGAAGTGGAGTTACTGGAAACATTGGGCATATCACCAATTTTCAACATTGCAGACTTATATCAGTATCATGAAGCAGAGTTCAGTGATAGCATGGAAGAAGACTTGAAGAAGTAGTTACCATAACAAACACCAGAGCAAATTGAAAACATTTTAGATAGGAGAGTTGGATGCAACACCAGAGGAAGACAATACAAAGAATACCTTGTGAAGGGGAAAGGCAGACCAGAAGAAGATTCATCATGGATGTCTCAGGTTGAGGTGGACCATCTTGGTTTTCCTCTAGCCCCAACAAAGTGATGGACTCACTTTTTCAATAACCCCAAATGTCTAATGTAGGAGTGTTGGTTTTTCTTCTGAATCAGCATTAGGGTTTGCCAGTTCTAATTCAAAGGCAGATTCAGCCAACTAATACAGGAGGTTGCGTGAGCTGCCTCCCCTTCACTTCTGGTTCTGCCGCACCAAGGGGGGTATCCCTATAACTCAAGATGTAACCTTGACTAGCTCAACGATAGAAAGATCTAACTTGACAACAACAGGCAGAATACTCTCATGTATGGACCAAGATCTACATGACAGATCACAAGGTTGGTAACATTCTTGGACATATGTGTCTGGTTGGGTATGAGAGTATGCAGGGGTCCTAATCCTACTCCAACAACTAACAGGTGGAGGTGATGAAATGGGTGGACATAATGTCCTGGATGCAAGACAAGGGGTTTTGGCTTATAACTACTGACCCAGGAGCAGACTGGTGCCTATCCATTGGCCAAGGAGTCAACTAGACATATACAATAGATGGTTTGCAACTTTCACTCAAGTTTCAGGGGGTTGGACTGATGCTTGCCTCACAAACATCACCCAAGAATGGGTATCTAACTGCCTCTACTTACAGATATCCCTGTTGACATGCAACCTTCTCCATACATTAACCTAAAATAGTTTAATCCACTCCTTGAATGGAAGTTACAGATCAAGCATGTAGTATAGATATCTATACCCTAGAATCTATGAAACCCTTAGCAACCAGATTCAAAAGAAGGAGAATAACATGCAACAAATGGAGACAAGCAGATAAACACATGCAATGAAGCATTTCTCATATAAAATCAACACTGAAACTAAACATATGTGCAAAATACATTCATGTTGCAACTCATAAACTCCAAAATGGGATATAACAACCAGGATCATGCCCTGTTCTTCGTTATTTACACAAAAATACCTTAGGCCTTCAACAACCTTCAAATGAGCAACACAGCCCTACTTATATAGCAAGGAGGTGCTCAGCCTTAACCACTAGGCAAACTCAAAATTTGCCAGATACCACGCGTCATGAGAAATTGGTGCTCAAATATTCAATGCAGCAGGTGGAGGAGGGGACAGAAAGAGATCTCGAGCCCTGCGCCGCTGCCTAGGGATTCACATCTTCAATTAGGCGGTTTGACCATTCACGCCATCACCCATACCTTTGCAACAACCACCATTAATGGCGCACCAACTCGCGGCCTTGGGAAATGCAGAATACTGTGCATCACAAACCTTTCCCACCAAAATGTATCATCCTGATATTTCAAATCATGCAAGATCTATTTATCCCACATGCACCCCGTGGCAACCTCCTTAACACTTTATATACTAGGTCGTGAGCACATATAATGTCGGTGATTTTTCTCCTGACGGCACCTAGTATAAGACCTTCATCATCATCATCCTCCAGCATGATATCCTGTTGCTCAAAATATCACCCTGACGCCAGCACCATCATCTGCATGATAACCTTACCTTCATGTGAAACATCAACCTGATATTCACCTTCATCGGCACAACCTGATGCATTGGAGGAAGATCCTCCTGCTTAACCGATACCAAATGTCTGGCTGATGAACATCCTGATGACGTCACTGTCATATCCTGCTGATGTCATCAGCATAGCTGCCTATCGCACACCTCCTCATATCCGGATGACATCATCGTCATATTTGCAACATCAGGGGATCTCCATAAAATGACTGATGCTAAAATATGACCCCCCAGATGTTGATGACGTCACCATCACGTTGGCATCAGGATGATATTCAGAAGATAACCGGATATTTGAAATATCACCCTCATGCACAAAAATCATGCTGCACTGTAGCTCCACTATAAGATTGGGGTGATATATGAATATGATGGATATTTGAAATGATCACCCCCCACAAGACAATGCATGAAGCCGACAGGCGGATATCTCCCTTCGGAAATATCATGATGCAAATAGGCAAAAAAGAGGATATCACCCTGATAATTGAACATCCTTATGATGTCATCATCACATTTAGAGCAAGGGTGATATTCAGAAGATGACCCGATATTTGGAATATCACCTGATATTGAGAATATCATCCTGTAGAGAAAAAGATGAAGGCAAAGGTCGAGCGGATATCACCCCCATAGGAACATGACATCAACAACATCCTGATGTTGAACAAACATAAGGTGACAAAATAACATCAAGGTGATCTTAACAAAGATCACCTGATATTCAAATATGATGACCCTGATGAAAAGTGGGTCATACTTAGAAATTTCATAGCACCAACATCAGGATGATGTTGACTAAGATCACCTGATGTTAAAATATCACCCTGCGGGCAGAAGATCAAGTTGGCAAAAAATATGATGATGACCCTCGTAAGAAATATCAGGGTGATGTTTGGAAACATGATGATGATGATGACCTCCTCCAAAGAAAAAATGATGCTGCAGTTGAAAAATGCTGAGGAGGTTGAAGACTTAGGACTTCTTTGGATTTTTTGGGAAGGCACCTACATGATACCCCAAACATAAATTATTACTAACATAGGCTCCGTCTGGGGATGCATGCCTCTTGCAGGCATGGCGAGAACCTCAGATCTTTGGGATGTAGACCAGTCCCCCATCCATTGGGCAATAGAGTCAAACTTGCACCAACCTGCATCACCAAACACACTTGATGGCCTAAGGCCACCAAGAAAGGGAAAACCAGTATCTCCCTTTGTCAAACACCTTGTTTTCATCTGCATACACTAGGTCAAGCCTGGAGATACTACCAGGACCTACCCACAAACAAACCTTGTCATCTGCATATTCAACCCTCTGATTTAGCTTGTCACTGTCACCCCTATGCAGACAACCTTCAGCATCCAGCGACAAGTGAATGCAGTGTTCATCAATCAATGCATACTTAAATGAAATATAACACATGTTATCATCTGTATCAGTATTATGCATTGCAAAATGATCTCCTAGCTGGACTGAAAAATGAAAACATTCAAAGTCCATCATGCAGCTAGGAAGATCAAGGCCCATTGTATCATATGCTGGCACATCAAAAGAAAAGCTTTCAAAAGCATAGTTGTGCACATCATGCACACAACCATTAGCAGCACCAAACTAGAAAAGATCAGGCTTTGGCACCTCTTTACAATCAGGCACATTTTTACAATCACTTACCTAATGTATGCTGGTTTCTCCCTCATCAGGATGAGAAACAGAATCCAAGTCAAAAACAATGTCTAGATCCTGACCATACTCAGACAGATCCTCATCACCATATGTGTCATAAATGGGTGATCTAGGTGTTTCAGCCTCATCATGGTATGCCATTTGTTCATGGGCAACAGAACATGCATCTTCATCACCAATGGATTCACTCTGTGGAGGAGTATCAGCCTGTGTGTCATAAGCAAAACAGTCATCAAACAAAGAACAATCATGCTTTGCACTAGCACTTGTTTCAATCTCTGATTGCTCTTCATCATCTCCATGTGTCTGAAAAGAAGGCAATGGTTCACACATGGAACTGCTTCTCTATTTGCTTACCTCTTCTCTGTCTTGAGTACAATACTCACAGTCATCTCCACAAATCCATTCAAAAAGATGTTCATTGTTGTCCACAACCACATCATTATTTTCATGGCCAGATGTATCAGCATTGCAATGGGAGTCCTCACTGATCCTTTCACTGGCATCCTCAACATTTACTTTTTCATTTTCACATGATGCCATGATCACTTGGTCATTTGCAGCCTTACAACCATTATTCACACCAAAGCCTGGGGACAGGGATTTCTGTAGGTGCTCATTTCTCATTTCTTCTACATTTTCTAAAAATTTGTATGCCATCTGCATACTTGACACCTTGAAATCCCTTAGTAGTGCACTAGAGCCCTCCTCAAAAGCTTTAAAGAATATGCCAACACAGGCTGAAGTATCAGGTCTGAAGGCTTCAGGGATTTGTGAAAGGGCTAGTGCAAATCTATGAATGAAATCAATACAGGGCTCTTTATCTTGTTTTCTGATTTCCATTAATCTTGCAACAAGATCAGCAGGTTCTCTTGCAAATTCTTCTTTGAAACAGTCAGCAAGTTCATCCCAAAAGGCAAAGGATCTCTTTGGAAAGCTCAAATACCAATCTCTAGCTTTTGCATCAAAGGATCTAACAAAAAACCTCATCCACATATCCTCATCTTTGAATGAATGTTTATCCATGAACTCATGGAAATTTTGGATATGTGCACTCCCATCAAACACACTGTGACCACTAAATCTAGGCATCTGACTGTACATCCTAGCAGGCATACTTTCAACTTTATAATCAACCCATGACAGATCTAATTGGTCATACAAAGGATCAAAAGGGCTGACAAGAGGTTTAGCTTTCTGACTGGCAGACACAACAGGGTTATCACTATTCAACTGAGCCTGCCTAGCCTCTAAGAGTATCAACCTATTTTTTATCTCTTCTATTCTTTTTGTCAACATATCACCCCCTTCTTGACTGAGTATGGGATAATACATATTTGGATTCATAAAAATCTTACTCTTAGACATCCTTTGTCTGCCTAAGACCTAAGGCTTCCCCTAGCATCTAACTTATGCAGTAGAACAATAAATATAGGGCAAGAAGCTTAGTACCTTTTCTCATCCAGATGCAGAAATATGAACATCTTTGTCACATCACATACATCTATCTTTCATGTGCACTTGAATCTTTTTGCAGAGTCGCCACCTCTCCAGAGAGGACAAATTTTTTAACAACTAAAAGCTACTTTCTAGGTTCATTCCACCAGCAGAGCCAGGCAAAACTTCACCAGAGGCTGTAAGATATCACTTTTTCTGTTCAGTCCCCAGCAGAGTCACCATTTTGTTGGTTTTTCTTCTGAATCAGCATTAGGGTTTGCCAGTTCTAATGCACAGGCAGATTCAGCCAACTAATACAAGAGGTTGCGTGAGCTACCTCCCCTTCACTTCTAGTTCTACCACACCAAGGGGGGTATCCCTATAACTCAAGATGTAACCTTGACTAGCTCAATGATAGAAAGATCTAACTTGACAACAACAGGCAGAATACTCTCATGTATGGACCAAGATCTGCATGACAGATCACAAGGTTGGCAACATTCTTGGACATATGTGTCTGGTTGGGTATGAGAGAATGCAGGGGTCCTAATCCTACTCCTACAACTAACAGGTGGATGTGATGAAATGGGTGGAAATAATGTCCTGGATGCAAGACAAGGGGTTTTGGCTCATAACTACTGACCCAGGAGCAGACTGGTGCCTATCTATTGGGCAAGGAGTCAACTAGATGTATACAACATATGGTTTGCAACTTTCACTCAAGTTTCAGGGGGTTGGACTGATGCTTGCCTTACAAACATCACCCAAGAATAGGTATCTAACTGCCTCTACTTACAGATATCCCTGCTGACATGCAACCTTCTCCATACATTAACCTAAAATAGTTTAATCCACTCCTTGAATGGAAGTTACAGATCAAGCATGTAGTATAGATATCTATACCCTAGAATCTATGAAACCCTTAGCAACCAGATTCAAAAGAAGGAGAATAACATGCAGCAAATGGAGACAAGCAGATAAACACATGCAATGAAGCATTTCTCATATAAAATCAACACTGAAACTGAACATATGTGCAAAATACATTCATGTTGCAACTCATAAACTCCAAAATGGGATAGAACAACCAGGATCATGCCCTGTTCTTCGTTATTTACACAAAAATACCTTAGGCCTTCAACAACCTTCAAATGAGCAACACAGCCCTACTTATATAGCAAGGAGGTGCTCAGCCTTAACCACTAGGCAAACTCAAAATTTGCCAGATACCACGTGTCATGAGAAATTGGTGCTCAAATATTCAATGCAATAGGTGGAGGAGGGGACAGAAAGAGATCTCGAGTCGTCGCCACCTCCTAGGGATTCACATCTTCAATCAGGCGGTTTGACCATTCACGCCATCGCCCATACCTCTGCAACAACCGCCATTAATGGCGCACCAACTCACGGCCTTGGGAAATGCAGAATATTGTGCATCGCAAACCTTTCCCGCCAAAATGTATCATCTTGGTATTTCAAATCATGCAGGATCTAATTATCCCACATGCACCCCGCGGCAACCTCCTTAACACTTTATATACTAGGTCATGAGCACATATAATGTCGGTGATTTTGCTCCCGACGACACCTAGTATAAGACCTTCATCATCATCATCCTCCAGCATGATATCCTGTTGCTCGAAATATCACCCTGACGTCAGTACCATCATCTGCATGATAACCTTACCTTCATGTGAAACATCAACCTGATATTCACCTTCATCGGCACAACTTGATGCATTGGAGGAAGATCCTCCTGCTTAACCGATACCAAATGTTTGGCTGATGAACATCCTGATGATGTCACCGTCATATCCTGTTGATGTCATCAGCATAGCTGCCTATTGCGCACCTCCTCATATCCGGATGACGTCATCGTCATATTTGCAACATCAGGGGATCTCCATAAAATGACTGATGTTAAAATATGACCCCCTGGACCTTGATGACATCACCATCATGTCGGCATCAGGATGATATTTGGAAGATAACCAGATATTTGAAATATCACCCTCATGCACAAAAATCATGCTGCACTATAGCTCCACTATAAGATCGGGGTGATATATGAATATGATGGATATTTGAAATGATCACCCCCCACTAGACAATGCATGAAGCTGACAGGCGGATATATCCCTTCAGAAATATCATGATGCAGACAGGTAGAAAAGAGGATATCACCCTGATAATTGAACATCTTGATGATGTCATCATCACATTTAGAGCAAGGGTGATATTCAGAAGATGACCCGATATTTGGAATATCACCCGATATTGAGAATATCATCCTACAGAGAAAAAGATGAAGGCAAAGGTCGAGCAGATATCAACCCCGCAGGAACATGACATCAGCAACATCCTGATGTTGAACAAACATAAGGTGACAAAATAACATCAGGGTGATCTTAACAAAGATCACCCGATATTCAAATATGATGACCCCGATGAAAAGTGGGTCATACTTAGAAATTTCATAGCGCCAACATTAGGATGATCTTGACTAAGATCACCCAATGTTAAAATATCACCCTGCGGGCAGAAGATCAGGTTGGCAGAAAATATGATGATGACCCTCGTAAGAAATATCAGGGTGATGTTTGGAAACATGATGATGATGATGACCTCCTCCAAAGAAAAAATGATGCTGCAGTTGAAAAATGCTGAGGAGGCTGAAGACTTAGGACTTCTTTGGATTTTTTTGGGAAGGCACCTGCATGATACCCTAAACATAAATTATTACTAACATAGGAGCATCCTTGGTTCAAGGGCAATCTTGCATCAACCAAAAACATTTGCATTTCATTTTGTTTGCATTCTAGTATGTTTCTTTTCATTTTCCAGTTTAGTTCAGTCAGTTCAGTTAGTAGAAATTTTAGTATTTTGGTCCGCATTCTATTGTAGTTACATTTAAGATCTTGCCAAGCTGGATTTAACATCTAGATTCATTCATCTACAACATATCCAAAATTTAGAGCATTTGGATAAATTACCGAAAAGTTATCGCTATCAGAAGATTGATTGTTTTCTCAGAACATAGCATCTTGACAATCTCAGATAATCAGCTAAAAGAGAAGACCTGTGGAGCATTTCATGACCTTTGAAGTTTAATGACACATCATTCAATGTTTCTTGGTTTATGGTTGACCTTCCCCGAGATCCGTACATCATTCCATTCATTTACAGAGGAGTTCAATCCATTTAGGTCTGACCTATCCGTGTACACACATTACAGCTCTTCATTGGAGTTTGTGATCTTCCTTGGCCAATACGGAGGAATCTTATATTCCATATATGATATATAATAATGTAATAAATGTCTAGAAAAACAATTATCAAGTGATTCACATAGTGATAGTTTGATAGTTTGAATTTGTGCGAAAGAGCTTCAAAGCTATATCCTGTGCATATTCTGATATTCTATAATTAGGCTTGTGAGCCCTAATTGTAAGACCACGTGTTGCCGACTGATCTATATTTGAATTCTATGACATACTGAATGACTGAATCTACATTTGCTTTATATCTTAGAGTTGTTTCTATTGTGTTTACTCTAGCTACACAGTCTGGATAGTTCTCTTGAGGACCCTCCTAATTGTGATTGCACCACTTGGAGGTTGCCATTAGTAAGGAGAGGGTTCAAGTGTTGTATCAAAGCTGTCTCATTTGCATTTTTTCCTAACACATTTTGAGTACATATGTTGGTGAACCTGATGTGAAGAGAAAAAACCTTTTTGGTTGATTTTTCTCACTTTTCCATCAATCCTACCTTCCACCATTTTTGTTTTCATCTTTGTCCTCACTCTCACCATCTCTATCATTCATTCCATTTATTATGTGGTGTCTACAACACCCCCGAATATGACCAAATTAGAAGAAAATCAATGAATTATTCCTTCGACAGAACCAAAAGTGTCATCTTTCGATAGGTACATGCCATCTGAGTCTTTGGCACCTATAAAAATTGCTTCAACTATGAATATTCTGACTACAGAAATGATAGGAGAGAACCTCATTGTTATCTCACATTCAACAAACCCACATGGGAACAAGGAACAATCATCTGACTAGCTTACTCTAGATCACCTAGAATTCTTATGCGATCAAAAATCCACTAGGTAGATCAATCCTTGACAAGTGACACAATAACATACCTTGATAATGAGGTAGCATGCTTGGAAAAACACTAGCATGAGGCTAGTGAGGCTTGAGAAGCCTTACATGTCACTTGTTAAGAAGAACAACGACAAAACACTTCAAGAGAACAAGTGGTTGGAACAAATATTAGAAACCCATAAATTAGTGAAGCACAAAGAAAATAGATAACTACTCCCACAGATCCCAAAGCAACATTGGTCCAATGAATCAGGACCTTAGAGGCAGATCAACATCCACAACATAAGATAATCTTAAGTTGAATGAAAATTCACATATGAGAATTGAAAAACTAGGGGGCATCCCAAAACTCCCTTATCTAATCTTCTATTCACACAATGGAAGCAATGATTCATTTCCAAGTGGAGCCCATCCAACACAGAACTATCAGTCCACTTACTCCACTATACCAATATATCAAGCACAAATCCAACAAACTCCACCAACAGGGTCGATAATCTCAATCCCACAATCTTAGAATGTGTTCTTAGGGACTTACTTAGAATACTTAAAAGAACCTCTAGGCCACACAATCTGTAGCATGATACTACCAAGACCTCTTTCAGACTTGCCAAAGTTTAAAGGTAAGGAGATCCCAATCTGCACATCAAGGTGTATACAACATCTATAAGAGAACTCTAGTGGGATGGAGTTGTGACAAGAATCTTCCCAAATACACTTAAAGGAATTGTGTTAGATTGGTACTATCACTTTCTCGAAGCTTCAATCCACTCTTTCTGCTAACACATAGGCAATTTTGTTATGGCTTTTGACATGCACAAACTCATTAAGACTAGAATACATGAATTCCTAATGATTAAACAAGATGTGAACAAGTTGATGGCACATTTTGTCACACAATGGAGACAAGTTCTCTATTCATGAACAAGTGCCCCAAATATGGACCACAGAGAGCTTTGTGACCTCTTCTTGCATGCCCTTAATAGGGACACCTGAGAGGAAGTCCAAAAACCATGTTACATGTCTTATGAGGAAGCACTAGAGAGTGCGTTGTGAATCAACCAAGTAGCCATTGATAGTGGGTGAAAAACTCATGGTTCAAATGGGAGGTTAACAAATTCAACAAGTGATAACAATGGAAACAACTCCTACCATCAAAATACTAAAGAATAACAAAAGTGTAACTATGGATGGGGTGACAGATCAATTCCCCATAAACAAGAAGATAAGGGATGACTATAATAGAAGGGATTATTTCCCTCGTAACATCAATATAGTAGAATGATCTTGCAACAACATTTTTACCAAAGGGAAAAGAAAAAATAATGGAACCAAAACTGGAATGACAATCAAAATGACTCATATCAATATCCCTATGAATATAATCAATTGAGTTGTTTCCATAGGACAAGGGGGCATAGTACCGAGTCATACCAATAGTATAATAGGTTCATAAACAAACCCCCAAAAGATCAATAAAAATTATTTATTGAAATCTTCCTCAACCCACAAGAAGTCATGAAAAATAATAACGACAACACTAAACAAACACTCATCGCACCACAAAACATAGACATGAAGATATTCCAAGATCCCTTTCTAGCCCATAGAAATAACAATGCAAACAATCAAGATGGCCAATTAGTGGATCTACCAGTGTAACAAAATATTGAAACAAAACATCCCCGTACAACTAGGGCCAATTGGAGAAACAAGAATGTTAGTGCTAGTAGAAATAATACATGATGAGGAAGATATTGATCCACTAGTTGAACTACAAGAAGAGTCTCATGGAAAGATAGTCTTGGCTATGGAACCACACTACCTCCAATTGGCCCTTATGATTTGGTTGAATATCTTAATCTCTTAGAAATTTACCTTCACAACGGTCAGCCCTCCTATAAGTAATTGGTTTGAAATACCTTAATAGAGTCATTCCATCACCCAACAAACAAACTAACTAGGTAGATCTTGACATGAACCCACCAAATGTTGAACTTCAAGACCCAGGTTTCTTCTTTGAATTAAAAAAAATGCCCTCAGAAGTAGAGTTAACAAAGAAAGGAGACCCAACTCTATACCTACAAGTGTGGATTTACAACACTTTCATAAATAGAACTTTAATTGATGATGGGGCAATAGTAAACATAGTCCCATTTTCCCTCTTGAAAAGGATGGGGTATGGGAACATGAACATGTTGGATTAGGTCCGGACAACTGAGAGGAGGGGGGGTGAATCAGTTGTCACACATTTACAACTTTTTCTTCCTTTAATCTGTCTTTACAACTTATAATCAAATTAATGAAATAAACATTTTAGCATCACATAAGCAGAAACATAAATAACACACTTGACACCAAGATTTTTGATGTGGAAACCCGGTTAAGGAAAACCCACAGTGGGGGTTAACCCACAAGAATTAATATCATGTTAAAAGTATTTTACAAATGGGAATGCACATGCATTCGGGCTCACTACCCAGAGCTCACTACTCAATTGGAGGCTCACTGCCTTATGAAAATATTATAATAAAATAACAAAGATCTGAACTAATTAATAACATCTTCCTATGCAAGAGTTTCAGTGCCAATTAAGTACAAAAATTGATCTTACACATTTCATCTTTGCTTCTTCTCTTCTTACTGTTTTGCCTTCATTCACACTTTGGATTTTTGCTCTTCTCACATACACCTTCTTCGCATTCACACACACTAAATCATTCACTTTCATCGGCTATAAATATCCGCAACTTGATCTACAATCATTCTATCAGTTGGCTTCATCAACACTTAGAACTTTTATGAAAGCTCTGCTCTGTCAGCTAGATCTATGCAAAACTTGAGGTGTGGACCAAAACTTGCTCTTGGAAATCATCACTCATGTCAGCCACTATCACTAATCATCACCATTTGTCCAACAAACAACTTCCATACATCCAGAATCAACATCTTCTGCAAGGTTGGCATGTTCTTCTATCTGCTCTGACAAACTAGAATCCGGTACTTAGAGGCTAATATCTTTTGAATCTTTCATCACCGGAGGACAAAAATCTAGATTTAGACTATCTTGATAATGCTCATAACTCCTTTAGATCTGCAGCTAATCACAACTTTCCACTGGAGAGATCCAGACCAAAACACCAGACCCTGCCACATGTTCTATTCCTGACTGCCCAGACTTAGACACATTCTGAATCTAACTAACAGTGTGAACAGATTGTGTTACACAAATGATGAAGATGATCTTAGTTGTCATTAATGACAACATCTATCATGCCTAGCATTGTCTCTTGCCAACAATCTCCCCCTTTGGCATTGATGGCAACACTTAGTGAAAAATGACTAAGTGTCTTAGTGCAACTCCCCCTTTATTTGTACACTCATGCCCTTTACTTAATCTGGTGCTCCCCCTATGCTAAGTACCTCATTTCACACTACCCTTCACTCCCCTTTTGACATCAATGGCAAAGGGTGGGATCCGAAAGCCAAAATTCTCCAAAAAAAATTGTGTTTATACTGTTGCACATGAACAACAAATCATCAAATCCTATTTACATGAACTTGAGAATGTCTAAAAAATTGGTTTATAATTGCACAAGTTCAGAGGCCCATGTATTCTTCATTCCATCCAAAAGTGAGATGTACCCACTCAGCAAAAATGCATATGCTTTTGCCTTTGCCAGATCCGAAGGATCACTTGTCTAAAGTGCATTCTAGGCTTCGAATAAGGCATTATGCATGGCTTCCAACTTGGGGGAAATCAATCCCCAGAGTTCACACATCCTCTTCATAGTATTGATTTTCTCTTTGTCAAGTCCCTTTATTTCATCTGTCAAGATAATGACCTCACATTCCTGGGTTATAGGAGAGGTAGTTAGATGATCAAAATTTTGAGATATAATTGATATTTTCTGTTCTTGTTCCTTTATCTTCTTCTCAACATCCTCATTGACTTTAGTCCATGATAGGCAAAACTTATATATATCTCCTCCATCACTTAGAGCATTCTGAATTCTTTTTATGCTAATGCCTAGTATCAACAAGATTTTTTAGATATCTAGAGGGGGAATCTGTAATGTGCCGTACCTGTTTGTATTTTTAAATGATCTTTTATGTGTGATTTTTATTATTATTTTTTGTGATCTTTCAGACTAGAGAGAAGAATGTAGAAGGGGTTTTCAGTTTTCCTGCAGATGTGTTGCCGGAGCATACAATATATAGCATATAACCCAAACTGAGAAAATTTATAATAGATATAAAGAAACTATCGACTACCCAGATAGTAAAATGACCAATAATGAATTACTGTGACATACCCATGTTCAGATTTGCAACTTCATATTTCAGCTGTAGCCGGACCAGCAAATGGGCATAGCCAGAATCACTCCAAACTCCAAGGAATAGAAAATATTATGCCTATATTAATAGCAGCAATACAGGAGGCCCTAAACGCCTCATACAATGCAAATTAGAAGCTGCCCATAAAGAGAAATGAAGCTCAAACTCCCAACTTCATGCCTGGATGTGCACGACCATGGCTGGAAGTGTATATTAGCAGCAAGAAAACTACCACAAACACTCTGAAATCTGCCTACATAGCCCTTCTTAATCAGCAAATGAAAATATCATAAATAATATCACATTCAGCTTAGCAACTCTTCGAATATCACCATTATCAGCACATTTGTGAATGCCGAATACATCCACCGTCAATGGCACCGTTGGGTGGTATTGCACACCTGTGGGATATTGTCACTAATGGAGGTTTCCGTCTCCAATAGCCTGATGCAAAATCTCCAACTCCAAAACCCTAGTAGAGCTCTCATACACAATATCAAAACATAGCATAAAACCAAATGAGCTCTAAATGACCTTTTTATCTTCCTCCAAGATAAGTGTTGGGCAAATAGGAGGGAAAATAACAATTAATTTCACTTTATGTCTCCTAGGGATGGAGAATAACAATTTACTTTCACTTTATGTCTCAATTTCATTAATTCCGCTTTTTCCGGCAAAATATAATAAAGTCCATATTAATATAAATTAATAAATCTTAAGACTTTAAAATAAGTATGAAGACGGTGTCAGAATTCACTAATCTTTAGCTCGCCAGAAAGGTCTTGACGAAATGCATCTGATCCAACTTTGAAAATCCTGAACCGACATAGTACCCGAACTTACTAAAAATAGTAACGGCCAAGAGCCCACTGAACCAACCACGAGGATGCCAACTGGATCTACTAAATGCGAACCAAGACTCTGTCACTGCCAAGGACCTCCATAGCCAAACTAACCACAGTTCCCTAACCAAACTGCTAGCCCACGGGAACTCCATGATGGACTAACCATGTGTCTAGAAGGGGACATTACAGTCCGCCCTCCCTAAGATTGCTTGCCTCAAGCAATCTCAACTCAGGATGCTCCAGAATCCACTCGTTCTCCCACGTAGCATCCTCAACCGATAGGTTTTTCCATTTGACCAGGTACTCTCTGATAATCCTCCTCCTCAAATTGCGATCCCTCACGTCAATGATTGCCTCAGGTACCACTATCAACTTCCCCTCATCATCAAGAGGAGGCAACTCAACTGAAGGTGTCACATTGTGCCCCAGTGCCTTCTTGAGGCGAGAAATATGAAACACATTATGTACCCTGCTCCCTGCTGGTAACTCTAACTCATAAGCCACTTCACCAATCCTCCTGGTGACCCTGAAGGGTCCATAATACTGTGGCTTCAACTTCTTCGCTCCACTCTTCTTGAGAGTAGATTGCCTATAAGGCTGTAGCATGAGGTAAACCATGTCACCAACCTCAAATGATCGCTCAGTCCTCTACTGATCTGCATACTGCTTCTACTGATTCTGAGCTTTCTGTATGTTTTCCTTCAATGCCCTCATGATATCCTGACTCTCCTGAAGGAAGTCTTTGGCCTTCGGCACCCTACTATCACCAAATAGTAAATCAACAAAGCTCGGTGCCTCATAACCATACAATGCCATGAAGGGTGATATCTGAATGGACATGTGGTAAGTGGAATTGTAGCAATACTCTCCCATGTGAAGCCACTTAACCCATGCCTTTTGCTGCCCTGAAACATAGTTTCGGAGGTATCCTTCCACCCACTTATTCACTATCTCTGTCTGACCATCAGTCTGGGGGTGATAACTTGTACTGGGTGTGAGCTCTGTCCCTGACAACCTGAAGAGCTCCTGCCAAAAATTACTGAGGAACCTGTTGTCCCTATCGCTGACAATACTCCTAGGCAACCCATGAAGTCGAAATACCTCACGAAAGAACAACTTTGCAACCTGAGCTGCAGTGTGAGTGGTAGGAATAGCAAAGAAGTGTGCATACTTCGTCAATCTGAACAACTTTGCAACCTGAGCTGCAGTGTGAGTGGTAGGAATAGCAAAGAAGTGTGCATACTTCGTCAATCTGTCCACCACCACATAAATGCAATCCCTACCTTGGACTCTCGATAACCCTGTGATAAAGTCCATAGAAATGCTGTCCCACTTCCTGTCAGGAATGGGTAGGGCTGCAATAAACCTCCTAGAAGTGAGTGCTCTTGCTTGTTCGGCTGACATATTGGGCACTCTCTTACATACTGCATCACCTCGGTCTTGAGGCCCTTCCAGGTGAACCTGTCTTTGACCTGTCTATAAGTTTTGAAGTATCCTAGATGTCTTGCCATAGGCAAGTCATGAAATGCCCTCAAAACTTTTTGCTTCATCTGAGAACCCGACACTAAGAAGATTCTGTCCTTGTAAATGATCAAATCATTTACCACTATGTACCTATCATCTTTGATGGTGCCATCAATCACTCCAGTAGCCCACTCATCCTTAGCATACTCTGTTGAAATCAACTCTCTCCAATCATCAGCAATAGCACCTAGTGCACACAGATGAGGTCTCCTAGATAACACATCAGCAACAACATTCTTCTTTCCTTTGACATAAACAATGTCAAAGTCGTAGGCCTGTAACTTGCTAACCCACTTCTGTTGCCTCTCGTTCAAATCCTTTTGACCAAGGAAATGCTTCAGACTGTTGTGATCCGTCTTAACCACAAATTTGCTGCCCACCAGGTACCATCTGAACTTAGCTAATGCATGCATGATGGCTAACATCTCCTTATCATATATGCTGTAACTCCTCTCCACACCCCTCAACTTCCTACTCTCAAATGTAATGGGGTGCTTATCCTGCATGATTACCGCACCAATGCCTACACCCGAGGCATCACACTGTAGCTCGAAGGGCTTGCTAAAATCTGGAATAGCTAACACAGGGCAAGTACTCATGATATGTTTGAACCTGTCAAAACACTCCTGTGCCTTATTTGACCAATTGAAAGCATCCTTACGAGTCAAATCAGTAAGGGGAGCAGCTGATTGAGAGAACCCCTTCACAAACCTGCGGTAATATCCACAGAGGCCAAGAAATCCCTTAAGATATGAGAGATTTTTTTGGTGGTGGCCAATCCATAATTGCCTGAATCTTTTCCGGGTCGACCTTCACACTACCAGCACTGATGATATGACCCAAGTATAGCAACTCGGACATCCCAAACTCACACTTTGACATTTTGGCATACAACGACTCACTCTCTAAGATGCTCAACACAATGTCAATGTGTTTCAGATGCTCTTCCCATGTCCTGCTGTAAATTAGTATATCATCAAAGAAAATTAGCACAAATCTCCTCAACTGCTCTTTGAACACTTTGTTCATATAGGACTGGAAGGTAGCTGGTGCATTGGTCAAACCGAATGGCATGACTAGGAACTCAAAGTGCCCATAATGACACCTGAATGCTGTCTTCTCCACGTTCTCATCTCTGACCCGTATCTGATGGTAACCAGATCTCAAATCAATCTTGGAGAAGTAATAGGCCCCGTGCAACTCATCGATCAGCTCATCGATTCTGGGAATCAGGTACCTATTCTTGATTGTTTTCTTATTGAGTTCCCTGTAATCGATACACATTCTGAGAGTCCCATCCTTCTTCTTTACCAATACCACGGATGATGCAAACGGACTCTTACTAGGCCTGATGTGACCCATCTCGAGAAGCTCTTTGATAGCCTTCTCGATCTCATCCTTATACCTCTTTGGGTGCCTATAAGGTGTCGTGATTACTAGTTTAGCACCCTCCTCCAACTCGATCACATGCTCAAAACCTTTATCAGGAGGTTTACCTGGTGGAATATCACTAAACACTTTGGTGTGTTTAGTAAGTATTGACTGTATGTCAGGAGGATACACATGCTTCTGCTGGTCTACTGCAGGCATCACCATAACCTCAGCTGCCCACTCCACCTGATCATGTCGAATCAGTTGCTCCATCCGCTTGAGAGAAACAACTCTCAATCCACCATCTGAAATGCCTCTGAGCACATGTCTAACTCCATCCACCTCAAACTTCATTTCCATTGTCCACAAGTTGAGAGTGAACTCCTCAATATCATTCAACCACTTCATACCCAACACAACATCCATCTCACCCATACCGACAACATAAAACTCTGATTGGCAAGTGTATTTGTTCAGTTGGATTGATAGATTGGGTATCCTCCTAGTGCAGGTAAGTACAAACCCATCTGCAACCTTCACCTTAAAGCCCTCAAATTCCTTAGTTTTCAGCCCTCTCTTGGCGACCAAGCCCTCGTCTATGAAGTTATGAGTGGCACCTGTGTCAAGTAAGGCAATACATCGCTGCCCACTCAGTATCCCTCTAATCCTGAATGATCCTTCTTTCTGAATACTCGTGATATGAGCTGTGGGTCGAGCTAGATCATCCTCTCTATCTGATGCTTCCCCTGAGCCCTCTGATTCTCCACCCTCGGCCTCTGAATGGTAATCCAAGTGGGGTTCCCCATCAACAGACTCGTCCGCTGAAAAGTACTTAACTATTTGGCTTTTCCTTGGGTAGTACACTTGTGCATGGGATCCCAGGGCTCTCGATAATGAAAACAGAGTTTCTTTCTCCTCAAGTCATTCAGCTGATCGCTATCCAATCTAGAAGAACTCTTATGTTGTTGTCCTGCATCTCTTTGAAATGTTCTCCTATCCCTCTCCTTATCTTTCCTTGGTGGAAATCCTTTGGATTGAAATTTATTCCTCCATACTGATGATTCCATGTCCCGGGCCTTCTTCATGGCCTCCTGAAGTGTAGTAGGGTCAAAACCCTTCACCCATCCACGAAGTTGATCCGACAATCTGTCAATGAAAAGAACAACCAGCCTGCGCTCAGTAATATCCAGGACCATAACAGATATATCCTAGAAATCAACAATGTAGGAGTCTACTGACCCGCTCTGTCTCAACTGAGTCAACTCCTTGAACTGTAACTCTGGGTCCTTTTTATCAAACCTGTCGATCAGTCTAGCTGTAAACTCCACATATGAAGTGACCTGATCATGACCCAATGTAACCTTCCCGTTATTCCACCATTTGTGAGTAGTCCCCTCCAAGTGTAGAGCTACATAAGTAATAGCATCCTCCTCTGGCATGGGACTAATCTGCAAGTAGCTCTCCAATTTCTGGACCTAAGCTCTCGCGGTGGTCTTACCTGATCCATCGAAGTAAGGAAGTGTCATCTTACTTACTTTCCTCTGTAGTTCTTGGTTTTGTGATCTACCTCCACTCCGAGGTCTACACCTAGTCCTCATTTTAGAATATTCAGTAAATATCATCTCATTTCTGAAACCCTCACTGGATGCTCTCCAGTCCCTTAGAATCTCCTCCTAGAACTCTGCCTGAGTAGGATCCTGTTCAGGAACTTGATTCCTGGGAGCAAATATCAGAATACCAGGTCTATCTCCCACAGTGAACTGTGAAGCCCTATAGTGATTAACCGAAGCCTCATCATCATCTCTATCTCTGCGCCTATCATCATGATACCTGTCCCCATTATTCCATTCTTCCCGATTCCTATCACTGTTATGCCTGTCATTCCCATCATTCCTGTTCCTTTCTCCCCCATCATGTCTGTTTCTATCATCGTCCTGGTACCTGTTCCTGTCACCTCCATTGTATTTGTTTCTGTCACCTCCATGGTACCTATTCCTGTCACCTCCATTGTATCTGTTTCTGTCACAGTGATTGTCTAAGTCATTACCCATCCGTTCGATGGCATGTGCTAACTCAGCCTGTGCCTCTACCATCTCACGTTGAGACTCTCTCATCTCTCGAGTAAGTGCGATCAAAATGTCACGCGCACTAAGTTCTGGTTCTTCCTTGTCACCCATATCTCCTGTAGGACCTGTAACTAGTGGAAGCTCTCCAGAAAATGGGTCCGTCCGTGATACCTGAGAATCGTCCTCAGTAGTTGCTACCACTATCTCAGTATCTGACTCAAAAGGATCTATTACGGGAACTGGATTCTCTAGATTATTCAACTGCGAAGCCTGTGTTCCTTGTCTTGCCCTTGTACTTTTGAACGGATATCTATCAGCAGGTCGCATGTCTCATTTTACTTCTGCATGTCAAAACTGAACTCACAGGATGGCAAGATCTTTAGCTCTGATACCACAAAGGCCCAACCACTACACCTAAAGACCGGCCTAGAAGTGAGGGCGGCATACCCAGGTGTTAAGGGTGGAGGCTAGACTTCCCCACCGGAGCGTCCGAGGGTGAACGGGGCACATCTCCCTACCACTATGGACATGTGGCGGCAGGGCCCATCACCCACCTGTAGGGACATTACAGCCCACCACGCTCCGCAGGGCTCGACCTCGAGACCTCGGCTCTGATACCACTGTAATGTGCCGTACCTGTTTGTATTTTTAAATGATCTTTTATGTGTGATTATTATTATTATTTTTTGTGATCTTTCAGACTAGAGAGAAGAATGCAGAAGGGGTTTTTAGTTTTCTTACAGATGTGTTGCCGGAGCATACAATATATAGCATATAACCCAAACTGAGAAAATTTATAACAGATATAAAGAAACTATCAACTACCCAGATAGTAAAATGACCAATAATGAATTACTGTGACATACCCATGTTCAGATTTGCAACTTCATATTTCAGCTGTAGCCAGACCAGCAAATGGGCATAGCCAGAATCACTCCAAACTCCAAGGAATAGAAAATATTATGCCTATATTAATATCAGCAATACAAGAGGCCCTAAACGCCTCATACAATGCAAATTAGAAGCTGCCCATAAAGAGAAATGAAGCTCAAACTCCCAACTTCATGCCTGGATGTGCACGGCCATGGCTGGAAGTGTATATCAGCAGCAAGAAAACTACCACAAACACTTTGAAATCTGCCTACATAGCCCTTCTTAATCAGCAAATGACAATATCATAAATAATATCACATTCAGCTCAGCAACTCTTCGAATATCACCATTATCAGCACATTTGTGAATGGCGAATACATCCACCATCAATGGCACCGTTGGGTGGTATTGCACACTTGTGGGATACCGTCACTAATGGAGGTTTCCGTCTCCAATAGCCTAATGCAAAATCTCCAACTCCAAAACCCTAGCAAAGCTCTCATACACAATATCAAAACATAGCATAAAACCAAATGAGCTCTAAATGACCTTTTTATCTTCCTCCAAGATAAGCGTTGGGCAAATAGGAGGGAAAATAACAATTAATTTCACTTTATGTCTCCTAGGGATGGAGAATAACAATTTACTTTCACTTTATGTCTGAATTTTATTAATTCCACTTTTTCTGGCAAAATATAATAAAGTCCATATTAATATAAATTAATAAATCTTCAGACTTTAAAATAAGCATGAAGACGGTGTCAGAATTCACTAATCTTTAGCTCGCTGGAAAGGTCTCGACGAAACGCATCTGATCCAACTTTGAAAATCTTGAACTAATACAGTACCTGAACTTACTAAAAATAGTAAGTAACGGCCAAGAGCCCACTGAACCAACCATGAGGATGCCAACTGGATCCACTAAATGCGAACCAAGACTCTGTCACTGCCAAGGACCTCCATAGCCAAACTAACCACAGTTCCCTAACCAAACTACTAGCCCATGGGAAATCCATGATGGACTAACCATGTGTCTAGAAGCGGACATTACAGAATCATTTTGATTCTTCTTATAAGTTGGCATTAATTTCTCCAAAATTCTGGTTGCAAGCCCAAGTAGCTCATTGTCCTCCATGTGGGACTTTAACATCTTTTCTCTAGCCTTTACTTGGGTGAATGATGCTATTTTCATTAGTTGAATTGGAGAGAGAGCATCTGGATTGGGTAGACCTTGGAATAGCTCAGGCTCATCAATTTCAATTATTTCTCTTTCAAGAAGACCTTTTACTGCATCTTCAGTGTCTCTTGCAGCCATTTCAAAACCATTCTTTTGTTCATCTAATTTTTCAACATCTGCTTTAGGTGCTTTAACATTTGCACCATCTTCTTCTACCTTATCATCCTTTCCTTTTTCTTCCTATTTCTCTATTTTACTCTTCTTTGTGTTCTCACCAGAGGGACTCTTTCCTGTTTGTTTATCACTTGCTACCTGATCCAGAGGGCTCTATGTGGTGGCAATATCCTCTTCTTTTCCAGAGTGTTCAGGTGGTGGAGTAACCCCTGCATCAATTTTTCAGTCTACCATATCTATGTCCTCCTGATTGACTTGTTGCTCTTCTTGAACTTCTCCAATATTTGGATTTGATGAATCAAGTCCATCATTGGTCTCCTCATGAATTAGTTCCAGAGGATCTAGAGTAGTGCTTTGGTCATCAATTCTCTTGTTAGCTTCTTCTTCAGGAGCTTCTTGTTCCAGAGCAGGAGGATTGTTTTCTTCCACTTGTTCTTCTGAAACAATATAGTATTTATTTTGTCCAAAGACTTTCTCAGAATTTCCTCTATTTCCTTTACAATTTCCTCTATCTAACCAAGCATTAGCTTGTTCATCCAAACCTTGATTCTAAATTTATCTTTAACTTCTCTGAGGAATTTATCTGCTACTTCTCTGGTCATTACAGGGCACAAAGAGGAGAGAATATACTCTCTAAGTTCTATGTCTTTACCCTTGGCTACTTCTTTCCTCATTTCCATTACATTCCTCAAACTTTTAGGAAGTTCTTGTAGGATTTCCAACAGGGCTTTATTGAATTTATTCAAATATATGATAATGACATCTTCTAAAATTTTCTTGTTTGCTTGATCAAGGTTATCATAGTAGACTCTGATAGGTTTTAAATTTCCATGAACATTGATTGTTTTTACAATTTCATCAATAGTCATGGCGACTTTACCAGTTTCTTGCTTTTTACTATCCTTACTGCTTTTGGAAGGCTGATCTTCAAAGGTCTTTGAAGTTTTGACCTTCTTAGATCTTATTTATTTCACTTCATTTATCTCTATTTCCTCATCATCTTGTGTGCTCTTGTGGGTTCTTGTTGCCTTGGTTTCCTTTCTTTTCCCTCCTTCACTGGTTAATTCTACTTTATTCTTAGGAGGAACGGGGGCTGCAACAAAGCTCCTAGTTGTTCTTGTTTTGGTAGCGGTCTCTACCAGAGCACCTCCTTGATTCTTTTCTTGCTTTTCTTTCTCAATTTTCTCTAATCTTTCCCTGTTTGCCTTTACTGCTTCTTTTGTTATACCTATGCTCTCCCCACATGTTTCAACTTGCTTGTTCACTTTTCTTTTCATTTCTGGTTCCCTACGTTTAATATGGATCTTAATATTCAGTTCTTCAAAAGTACCAAACCTTTCTACCTCAGTATCCTTAGGTTGTTTCAGCAAATGTTGAGCATACAACTCCAATACATCTTCCTCAACCTCATATCCCATGGGCATGACCCACACAGTCCTTGGTTCCACTGCCTTCATCAAACACTGATCTATGTCTAACATGAAATATATTGTATCCTTATATTTCTCAAGTATTGTTTTGGGGATCCATTCCCTAGAGTGCATCATGTTTTGAAAGTTCTTAAAGTAGCCCCAGAGTGTAGTTCTTTGGACTTTTCCATCACCAAGGTTATACAGATAATCTCTAATTTGTATTGCTACAGGTTTATCATTTGTCCAGACTAAGCGTCTTGAATCTGGTAATTCATTCATAAAATAGAAGAATAAGCATATGACCAGTGTACCATATTTGAAGGAGTTCTTCTGATCTTTTTAAAACTTTTGCAGATTCTCCATCAGTTGGTTCAGCAACAGCTCACACAAATCATAATCCGTATTTTCCTTTATCATCTAATATGCAGCATAAATGGCTGTTCCAGAGATTGAATTCTCCCTGATGGAGTGGTAGATCTTATAACCGATTACCATTGAGGCAAACTTGACATCCGGTTTAGTGATGTGATTGATAGTCATAGCTCTCTTGTCAAACTTCGATCTGGTGACTTCAAACACAGTTTGATTCTTCATTGCCTTTAATAGAGGCAGTCCACCAGTTGAGTGCAATCCAGTCACAGCCCAAATGACATCCTTGGTGATCTTGAAGGGTTTCATCAGCCATATAAAGTTATCATGTATTCTGCTCAGTACATACCGGACGCATTCATCCTCTTCAAAGATTGGAAAATGGATAATGTGTGCAAGATGTTTATTTTCCAATGTTTTGAACTCAGGCTTGATGTCATGATTCTCATCCCTTAGATGGTTATCAAAAATATCCAAAAGTTTTGAGTTCCTAAATTCCTCAATGTTTGCGTGTATGTAAACCCTAATATCTTCCACATGTAGAACTCCATACAGAACATCAGAAAAGGCTCCTAGCTGATCAACTTCTACATACTTGTATGGATGTTTCTTGAATTTTGGTCGTGGCCTCTTAGTAACATCTACAACTAGTGGAGTATCCATCTTCAATAATGAAATTTGGAAAACTTTGCAAAAAATACCTCTTTTTCAGTTCAGGGTTTCACTTTGAGTAGTCGGATGGGATTCCTTGAATTTGATCTTTAGCTTTTGGTTTTCTACAAGTTCTTTCTCTTAGTTCACTCTTCTTCTATGTTCTAGAATGTAAGGTGTTTCAAATGATGAATGAAAAAGCCTTTTATGCCTTTGCAAAACCTAATTTGCTATTGTAATAAATGTGTTGCCCTAATACATCTGGTTACTCTATTTGATGTACAATTTTACATGAATTACTTCGTAATTTGCCTTCTCCACCTTTTTCTACCAGAAATCCTTCCAACTATTTTGATTCAATTCAAGGTACTATTACTAATTTTTTGTTCACACCTAAAATTAGTTGGACCTATGAGTAATTATTTAGAAGGAATAAAAGAAAACTTCAAAGTTATGCATTCATTGAACAGTTGATGCCTTCACAGAGCAAAGAACGATATCTAGTTGTCAGGATAACCCATCAGTCTAATCAAGACTGATGAGTTATCATGACAAGAGAATAGAGTTGTCAAGAAATCAAAGATTCAAGAAATACAGTTGTTCTACATAGTTTGATCTTTCAGGAGTTATAAGTTAGATTGATTATTCAGTTAATCAGTTTTGAATAAAAGAAAGAAAGATATTTGTATTGACTATTATTTCATGTCATGTTTTGAACATACATTCAAGTATATGTTACTTTATCTCATGTATTGATTGAAAAGGAAATAAATATACATCATATGCATAAGAGAAATTAACTGATCATGTTTAAAAGAAGTGTTCAAATGTGTCCCACACAAGCCGTGGGAGTAACTACACTGAGCAATTGTAGACATTTTAAGCTATGCATCTGTTTGATAAGAGGAAAAGAAATGAACACATGATAAATTTAAACATCCATCATTTCCTGATGATGGAGATTGTTGCTGATGCCGGCCTTCAAGTCTTCAGCTTTTAGTCTTCACTTCAAGCTTCATCATCATTTGAACCTGCAAAATTTTGGGGACAACCCTGTTAGTGCTCCAGATGTTTAAAGTTATCACATGCTTTTATCAAATAGAGACATCTACTTATCACATCATGCATTGAGATAAGAGATGAAATCAGATAAATGACACAAATCGGGAAGAAACTATGAAGAAGATCAATCAATACTATCAGGTACATTTTTAAGCTAACTTGTTTGTTCACTATGTAGGTATAGGACAAGTTTTGTTGCTGATTTGAAGACAAATAAACATGTGGATTAAATGTGGCTCCCATAAGGGTTTGAACCTAGCATGTTTCTTTTCATTTTGAAAAGAGTATTAGAAAAGACAGGATGCATCATTCCAAGCTATATCATCCATCATCAAATCAACTTATAGAAAAGATATGTCATCATGACATTATTACAGTTGATTGGAGCAAATCAGATTACAGTCATCCAGGCTACAGGAGCCATCTGAAGTATAGAATAATTGTGAATGCATATATTTATTTCATCACAACTAAAAAAGAGCAATTGATAGTGCATTCATAGTACAAGGATATGATATAGGTATTCAGATTAAGGTGTCTGATAAAGAGAAAATAAAATAGAATAAAGCTTCCAAGATGCAGAACTTGTGTATCATTTGAACAAGTTACAGAATAAATCATGTGAAGGTATTATCTCATATGCCTAGAGCTACAGTTGAAAACATCATGATACAGTCAATAAATGCCAGAAAGAAAGATACCTTGCAAGAACAGGGATAAGTGCAGTCACCTTCACTATGGACAAGCAGGATAGTGATCAATGAAGTGACTTATACAAGAAAATATAGTTAGAGTAGATCACATTTTCCTTATCCATCTATAGGAGCATTCTTGAAGGAGAATACCACATCAAAAGATGAAGGAGAAATAGTAGAAGAAGAACATGACATATGCCAAATGCTACAGTGATAGTGATTGACATTTCACAAGGTAGGCAATTTCTTTCTTATACGCCATTGTTCTGAATGATACAGTCATAGTAAATAGTTGCCATGAAAAGACTGAAGAGAGAAATAGTAAGTATGCACAAGGATAGCTACAGGATTACCTTAAAAATTCCATAGACAACCAAAGAGAAGAGAACATGATATCTATGATATAGTAGAATCCAAATGCAACAAAGATAGTCAAGAGATGATCCCACAGTCACACATCACAAGTGATTACAATTAGAAGGCAAAGATGATACATGATATGACATACAAATAGGCTAAAAGAGCCATTTGAAACTTCAGGAGAGCCTTCATTACACAAAAGTATCAAGGAGGTAGATGCTGATGAACAGTGATACAAACAGAGGAGTCTCAACATTCACAATGTATTTGAAAATAAAATCTATATGCTACAAAATTTCAAACTTGTTGCCACAATCATCAAACATTCATACTTTGCAATGAGAAAGGAGCTAGCATCATGTGGTACAGTTACAAGATGGAGATAAATCAATAACAATTATATTTTTTTAATATCAAAACCTTGTTATCATATGATACCTTAGAGCTAGAATGGAAGATAGATAAGGTAAAGTGTATCATCACCTATAAACAAGGAAGTCACAATGAAAATGAGGAGAAAGTTCTATGTGAAGCAAAGTGAGCTTTCACTTATTAATACTTTCAAACCCTAGTGCCATCTTGCACCCACAGTCAAGAAGATTTAGACAGAGAAGAAGATGTCATAGTCATGCCAGAACAAGCTTTTTCATGATAAAATGTATACCCATCTGCAAAAGGAGGAAGGTCTTTTCAAGAAAATTTCAAACCCTTGTTTCTTTTTGCACTTACAAGTCAAAAAGAAGAATAGTGAATATTACAAGAGAATGGATGTGACAGTGAAGGAGTTTTTGTGCAAAGAAGGTTGAAACCCTAGTTTCAAACTTAGAAACCCTCAACAATCTACCACATTTTTGGTGTCTACATACAGATGAAGCATAGCCATAGAAAATGGAGGCCTTGTAGGTGCAAGAAAGAACAAATCCTCATATGAAGATTTCAAACCCTCAAGTTTTTTGAAGCTACAACCAAGTAAAGGATAAAAAGAGATATATACAGGCATAGCCAACATAGATATGTCATTTTTTGTTAAAAAATGCAATACCCATTTCAACTACAGGCCCTTGTCATTCTTTTGTTGTAAAAAGACAAATGAAGCTACAGAAGAGGAAGAATGGCAAGTGCTTACCTTGTTTTGCTGATAGGAGGAGACATCTATCCGCAGCCTCACAATATCATCAAGCTTTCAAGAACAGGTAATAGTTGCAAGGAAGAAAGATGCAGAGACAAGGAGTGTATTAAAGAATGCACAATGTATGGAGATAGGCATGAAATAAGACAGGAGGCTGCAACCATTAAAGAGAAATGAAGCTACAGATACCAATAAAATGCCTCATAGGAAACTCAAAATAGTGTTACCTTCTTCTATTTGGTGTGGAACCTGATCATTCTCTAAGTGGGAGATTATTGGTAGGTGGCGACTGATCATGCAAGTATTGTACACTAGTTATTATTTTTGTAACTGACATAAGGCTTGATAAAAGCGGCTAAGGGTTAGGGTTTTGGTTGATATTGTATTGTAGCATTTGCAATGGTATTGAGTTGCAGGGATTGATGGTTGTAATTGGTTTGATTTAGTGGATAATAATATTGGACTCTCTGTTGGTGGATGTAGCCTGAGTTTGGGTGAACCACGTTAAAACTTGTCTCCCACTGTTATTATTTCGTGTTTTTTTATTCCTCTATTTAATCTTTATTTTCATTTAATTGATATCTTTTGTTGACTAACCCTAACAAGTGGTATCAGAGTGGGTTGTGTTAAATTATCGTTTGCAGGAAGGTCTCACGGTTGAGTGGGAGCAATGGTGGACCAGGGTAAATTGAAGGTAGACAAATTCAATGGGCAGAACAATCAGTTATGGAAGATGCAGATGGAGGATTATCTCTATCAGAAGTATTTATGGATGCTGTTGGAAGGAGTAACCAGGAAACTAGCAACAATGACTGATGAGGATTGAAATCTTCTTGAAAGAAAGGCACGGGGAACCATTTGGTTGTGCCTAGCACCATTGGTAGCATTCAATATAATGGAAGCGAAGACAATAGATGGTCTAATGAAAGCTTTGGCTAAATTGTATGAAAAACCCTTAGCCTCAAATAAGGTATTTCTCATGAAGCGTTTGTTTAATCTGAAAATAATTGAAGGTAGATCTGTGACAGCTCATTTAAATAAATTTAATATGATTACCAGTCAGTTGACTTTTGTAAATGTAAAATTTGATGAAGTTAGAGCTCTCTTGATCTTATGTTCTTTGCCTGAAAGCTGGAATAGTTTGGTAATGGTGGTTAGTAACTCTATTTCTAGTTCAAATACCCTAAAATTTGATGATATTGTTGGTGTTATTCTAAGTGAGAAAATTCGTAGGAAAAGCTCAGGTGGGTCCACATCAGGTAGTGTTTTGAATGCAGAAAGCAGGGGCAGATCAAAGGAGAGAGGAAAAGGTTCTGGAGGTCATGGGAAGTCACAAGGAAAATTAAAGGATAAGAGATCCCAAACCAGAAGATAGAAGGATTGCTGGTACTGTGGGAAACTAGGTCATTTGAAGAAAGATTGCTAGTCTCAGAAAAATAAAGAAAGAGACAAACAAGAAGGCAATAAGGAGGCAAATGTGGTAAGTAATAAATCTGAATATGATGCTTTGATTCTTTCCCTAGATAATGCTGATGATTCATGGGTTTTAGATTCAGGGGCCTCATTTCATGCTACGCCCTATAGAAGTTATTTTCTTGATTATGTCCAAGGGGATTTTGGGCTGGTTTATTTGGGAGATAATGAACCCTGTCAAATTGTTGGAAAGGGAAGAATCAAGATTAAGTTGTAGAATGGGAGTCATTAGCTACTACAAGAGGTAAGGCATGTTCCAAGGCTCAGTAGGAATTTAATTTTAGAAGGCAGCTAGCTGAAGAAGGTTGTATTGTTACATTTACTGATAAAAATTGGAAGGTTTCAAAAGGTGCCTTAATAGTAGCAAAAGGTGTGAAAGTAGGCACCTTATATCTTTGTACAGGTCATACTATTCCTTCTACTTTATCTGTTGTAGAGAAAAAAAAAATAGGTTCATGAACAGTTGCTGTAGGTTCGCAGGAAGAGACTGAAACAATTGCTGCAGGTTCTGAGACAACACTGTGGCATAACAGACTTGGGCATATGAGTGAAAAAGGTATGAAGGTACTTCATTCTAAGAAAGTTTTACTAGGTCTAAAATATATTAATATGGATTTATGTGAAAGTTGTGTATGGAAAACAAAAGAGAGTTAGTTTTCTAAAGGATGGGAAGCAAAAGAAAGATGAAAAGTTAGAGCTTGTGCATATAGATGTATGGGGACCGGCTCAGGTATCTTCTCTTGGTGGCTCTCAGTGTTATGTTACATTCATAGATGATGCAACTAGGAAGGTTTGGTTTTATTTCCTCAGGTAGAAATATGATGTATTTGAAATATTTAAGAAATGGAGAAGCTTGGTTGAGAATGAGATGGGTTAAAGATTAAAATGTCTCAGATCTGATAATGGTGGTGAGTATTGCAGCAAAGAATTTGAGGATTATTGTTCCTTTAATGTAATTCGTAGGCAGAAAATGGTTCTAGGGACTCCATAGGAAAATGGAGTGGCTGAACGCATGAATAGGACAATAATGGAGCGTGCAAGGATCATGAGATTGCATGTTGGGCTGCCTTTAAATATGCGGGCAGAGGCTGTCAACATCGATGTATATTTAATTAACAGAGGTCCTTCAGTTCCTTTGGACTGTGGTATTCCAGAGGAAGCATGGACAGGTAAGAAGGTGAGTTATTCTTTTCTCAAAACCTTCGGATGTGAAGCATTTGCACATATAAATTCTAAAAATAGAACCAAGCTGGATGTAAAATCAAAAAAGTGTACCTTTGTTGGATATGGCATTGATGAATTTGGTTATAGGCTTTGGGATTTTGAAAATGAAAAAATTGTGAGAAGCAGGGATGTTGTATTCAATGAGAAGGTGTTGTACAAAGATCAGTTCCAACAACATGAGAAGAAATAAAATGATTATGTGGTGCTAGATGATACTCCAAATAGTGATGTTCCAGTGGTTCCTCATGCTCCACAATAGCAACTAGAAATACCACAAAATCTAGTGAATGTTAGATGGTCAACAAGGCTAAGTAGACCTTTTGAAAGGTTTTCTCCCTCTTTGTATTCTATTTTGTTAACAGATGCTGGTGAACCAGAAGGGTATGATGAAGCTATGCAGGTGGATACATAGGTTCATTGGGAGCTTGCAATGAAAAAAGAAATAGACTCCTTGATGAAAAATCAAACTTGGGAATTATGTAAGTTGCCTGCAAGTAAAAAAACTTTACCAAACAAATGGGTTTATAGGATGAAAGAGGAAGATGGAGGTAAGAAAATATTTAAAGTTAGGTTAGTTGTAAAAGGATTTGCATAGAAAAAGGGCATTGATTTTGATGAGATATTTTCTCCAGTTGTCAAGATGACTTCTATTCGTACTATTTTAAGTATTATGGTTGCTGAAGATTTGCATTTGGAACAGCTAGTTATGAAAATTGCCTTTCTCCATGGTGATTTGGAGGAGGAGATATACATGGAACAACCCCAAGGATTTGAGGTCAAAGGTAAGGAGAAGCTGGTGTGCAGATTGAAGAAGAGTTTATATGGCCTGAAACAAGCACCTTGGCAATGGTATTTGAAATTTGATAGTTTTATGGCTGAGCAAGGCTATAGTCGGTGTAATTATGACCATTGTGTTTATTTTAAGAGGTTGGATAATGATTGCTACATTATTTTATGTTTATATGTTGATGACATGCTTGTAGCTGAGTCTAACATGGATCATATAAGAGAGTTAAAACAACAGGTAGCATAGTCATTTTCTATGAAGGATTTGGGGGCAGCAAAACAAATCCTTGGTATGAAAATTTGTATAGATAGGAAGTTTAATGTACACCATGATATGCACAAGACCGGATATTGCACATACTGTAGGAGTCGTAAGCAGGTATATGAGTCATCCCAGATTGGAGCATTGGAATGCGGTAAAATGGATTCTTAGATATTTAAGAGATACATCCAATAACATTTATGTTTTGGGGGCTCTAATATTGATTTAGCAGGTTATGTAGACTCAGATTTGGCAGGGCATATTGATACCAGGCGGAGTACTATAGGTTATGTCTTTACTGTAGGTGGGACAATGGTGAGTTGGATCTCATGGTTAAAAAATATGGTTACTTTATCCACCACAGAGGCAGAGTATGTAGCTACAACAGAGGCAAGCAATGAGATGATATGGCTGCAATCTTTTATGGAAGAATTGGGCAAACAACAGGCTAACAGTTCTTTGTATACAGACAGTTAGAGTGCCATACATCTTGCAAGGAATTCTGCCTTGCATTCAAAGGCCAAACACATACAGTTGAGGTATCACTTTATTCGGTCAGTGTTGGATGATGGATAGTTAAGGCTAGAAAAGATACATATAGATGAAAATCCATCGGATATGTTTACAAAGGTAGTGACAAGGGAGAAGCTGAGCTCCTCTTCAGCTTTGGTTGGTCTTCAAGACTAAAACAATAAAATAAAAACAACAAAGTCTAGGGTGCTTATTTCCAGTAAGAGCTACATGCATTGCAGTGTCTTCTAGGATCAGTCTCCAAGTGGGAGATTGTTGGTAGGTGGAGATTGATCATGCAAGTACTGTACACTAGTTATTATTTTTGTAACCCACATAAGGCTTGATAAAAGCGGCTAAGGGTTAGGATTTTGGTTGATTTTGTATTGTAGCATTTGCAATGGTATTGAGTTGCAGGGATTACTGGTTGTAATTGGTTTGATTTACTGGATAATAATATTAGACTCTCTTTTGGTGGATGTAGCCCGAGTTTGGGTGAACCACGTTAAAACTTGTCTCTCGCTATTATTATTTCTATGTATTTTTCATTCCTCTGTTTAGTATTTATTTGCATTTAATTGATATCTTCTACCAGTTAACCCTAACATCTTCCTTATGATGCAGAGTTCCAAACATTCAACCAAGAGAAGCCATGAAAATGAGTAAAAACTAGAGATATGATGGAAACATTCAAACCCTAAATTGGCAGAATGCAGTTGCAGAGCATCGAAAAAGAATACCAAATGAAGAATGAGCAACTTTTAGGCTTATCTCTTTGCTTTTGTTTGAAGGTTCTTCTCTCAAGTGATTTTTTGACTTACAAAAGACAAATAATTACCTTATCCAAAATGCCCGTGGTCAAGACTTTGGTCTTGAATATTCCTAGCCATCATAACATGGAGTGGCCGACCAACATTGCTTGGGACTTGATCTTTATTAAGTCAAGAAGGGTCAATATGATGAGAAAGAAAGGCTTCATGCCTTATAAACTATTTAAAACTCCTTGGTGGTCGAATAGATAGCATGGTCAAAGATGCATTATAGGATACACATGCTAGTCAAAGTTCCTTGTCTTATTGCAAACACCCAAAGGTAAAGATCCTTCTTGATTATGCATGGTGGCCAACAAGGTCAAGAGAGTATTGTTTTAGAAATGGCATGCATAAGGACAGAGCATGTAATATACAAGGTGGCAGACAAGGTAAGCAATTATAATGGTGCATTTTTTGATGCATGGAATGTTGATGCATGGAGTCATGGAGTTGTAGGGTTTTTATTGATATTGAAATTGCATATGGAGATATAAGGTGACTTCAAAATATAAATATAAATATAAATATATGCACTAAGGCATCAAAGGGAGTCATAAGGCTGTAATGCATACTATTTTGTGCATGGAGATATTATGATGCATAAGACTACTTATGGATTTTCTTGTAGAAAGAGGATAATGTTTTCTCTTTAGTGCATGTGGAGTGATAAGGGAATTTTTTTTGCCTTAATGTATATGCATCATGCAAACTAGGGATATTTTCTCACATGGAGGTATAAGGGGATTTTCATTTTCTTCTAAGTCCTATTTGTGCTCATATCATGCAAATTAGGCAAGTGTAATTGGAGTGATATTTTTTCTTCTAATCATGCATGATTTTACAAATTTATTAAATTGTAAATAAATAATAAAATAATATTTTCCAAATTATTTTATTATTTTCCACAAATTGTAAAGTCAAATTTAGAACAAATTGTAACCAATAATAAAGTGATTATTTTTATTACTTAATTATTTACTCACAATCAATTTTGCTCATGCAAAATCATGCAAATTGATTAGTTGAGTTAACTAGGCCACCTAGGAGGTTTTGCATGATTTTTTGGAGTATTTTTAGGGTTCTTGGTGAACTTTTTGGTCAAGCATATGGAGAGGCCCAAATTGGAGCTATTTTTGCTCAATTTGTGGCAATTTTAGACCCTAATTTTGAGGATTTTGGAGGTTGCTCAGGAGTGATTATTTTTAGAGGCAGTTATCTACAAGTCCATTTTTTGCATGCCTCTTTGAGAGAGAAAACCTATATATTGTAAAGCAAAAGTTTATTTTTGTTAGTTCTTGATTCTCATTCTGATTCAAACAGGTTCGAGAATTCTTGTAGCTCATATTTTATAGTTTTATTGAGAGATCGGTAGGTTATAGGTTCCATTTTTTATCTTCTTTGTAGAGCTTTCCTTTATTTTATTTAAGATCACTTAAGTTACCTTTCTATTTTAGTGCTGATTAGTGAAGTGATTTTGATGAAATTTTGCTGTGTTTTATCATAGAACCTTTAAAATTATTGTCTCACTTCTTTGTTTGCAGTATTAAGCATATAATCATCATAGGTCTTAGGTTGTGTTACTAGAAATAGTCTTTTTGTGTTGTGAAAAAAATTATTTCCTTCATAGAAACCTTATTTTCAAACCTTCCTTAGAATCACTTATGTGATATTTATGCCAAGTTTGGATTGTGTAAAAATCAGATTTCTTGGTAAACATTGTGGATCAGATTGCATTATTTTTATCCAAATCAGGTGCATCACCAAATTTTACCTTTTGCATTCATTTAGTTTCTTTCTTCCCTTTTCCAAAATAGTAAAAACATATATCTCAATAGAACATTCAAAGGGAACCAACCCATAATCTGGAGGTCTAATTTCGTTATAGGGCACCCACAACCTGAAATTAGTCCCATGTTACATAGAATTGCAGAGCTTCACTAGCCTTGCATACGGGTGCAATTCCCAGTGATAACAATTTTTGGCATGCCCGGTGGGACATTGAACTGATTTTTAGTTTAAAAGGACTTATTTCTTTTTGCTATTTTTGCTATGAACATCATAATTCCAGCCTTTTAAAGGTTCATTATCAAGTACCTGGTGACTCTAATACTTTGGTTTTTTTAGATCAGATCTTGCAGCCTACGAAAAAATATCAAACAAGGTCAAGTAAAAATTTTGAGAAGAAGCATAACTAGTTATCTCCACCAAAGAGGAGAATAAAAGTAGATAAATAATCCAATACAACATATTTATCAATTATTTCAGATCTGCCAAGTACACATCTTAAATTTGCTTCACATTAGAATCCATTGTTTGCAAGTTCATCAACATAATTTTTTAGTTCTCCACCAGCAAGCCCAAGAGAGCATATTCCTATTTTCCAAGAGGAACCTCTTCTTCTTGAGTTTACTGAAGAAGAACCTGTGTTACAAGAAATATTCCAAATAGTTCTAGTCCAAGCACCATCTCAAATACCATCTATCTAATGGCTCTACTTGGAGGAGGTGGAGGTGGAGGACCAATTCCACCTCTTGGAGGAGTAGAAGGAGGAATACCAGCTCCAGGAGGAGGTGGAGGTGGTGGAAGAAATCCACCACCGCCTCAAAATTAGCCTTTTATTTCATTTAATGGAGGCACCCCTTTAAATCTGAATCAACATGATGACATATCGATGGCTGCATTGAAAAGTTTACCAAATTTTAAAAGAGAAGATGGGACTACACCCATTGAACATATCAGAGATGTGGCTTCTTTGTGTTTTGTTCACCACATCACCGAAGAGAACATTGCAATCAGGTTATTGGCAGCATCACTAAAAGGTAAAGCTCTTTAATGGTTTAGAGGCTTAAGGGTTAATTCAATTAGATTTTGGGATGAATTAGGTGTTGCTTTGAAGAAAAAATTTTAGGATAAATCTGATCATTTATCATTAGTTGAACAAATGACTACTATTAAGAGGGCTCCACAAGAGCAAATGTCAGATTTTAATTTTAGATTAAAAAAACATGGAATAGAATCTCTGAAACAGTGAAACCATCACCAAAGCATTTTTTTATATTATTTAAGAGCATTAAATTTTGATATTGCTGTTATGATACAATCCATGGGAGGGGTAATTTTACCAGCTGCTTTTGATATTGCAATAAGAGCAGAAAATAGTTTAATACAAGCTAGTAAAATAGCACCTAGACCCCCAAATGCCAATTTTTCCAAATATACAGCCTTTAATCCCAATTTTAGCCCCACATATTTCATCAATACCATCATTTGGTTATCAAGCAAATACACAAAATGGTACAGATCCCATTCATTCTAAATTTTTAGAGTTGAAAGAAAACCAGCAAAGTACAACAAAAATACTGCAGACTGTGAGCAATGACCTAGTGAGTTTGAAAATCTAAACAAACCAAAATAATAGGCCTTATCAAGCAACCCCTTACCAAGCAAATAGACCTGGTTATTAGGCAGATTATCAGGGTCAAAGGAGAAATTACAATAATAGACCAAATCAACAATATAATCTAAATGTTGTTACTACATCAAAAGAAATAGTGCCTATACAGAACAACGTGGTTCAAGACAATGCATGGTGTTATCCCTATAATCAGCCTCATAATTAGGCCACTTGCCCAAATGTGATAGTAAATCAAGTTTTGATGGTACAGAATAACTATGTTGCTACTAAAAATTCAGCAAGTGATGTAAACAACTAGCTGGATATTCAGACTCAGTATGTTAATCCTGATGTGGCTTTAATGAATTGGCAGGCTAATGAATTTTGTGGTGTAAATTAGTTGCTAGGTCAAAAGAAATCTTTAACTAATATTGCAACAAATACAAGATCAAAAAAGAGAGTTGTTGACTTGCAACAATAGTCTGAAACTACAAATTAGCAAGCTAATACTGGTAAACAACAAGTTGGAAATGTACCACAGCAAGCTGATAAAGGAAAAAATACCATTTCTACAACTCAGAATGAATAGAATCAAGTTCTACATCAAAGGATTTGCATATTTTGTCAAGACAACCAATTGCAAAGAATAAACAACTAGCTAAAGACCAACCAGAGGTTGCTATCCCAAAAGTATAGTAAAAGGTTAGTGGTCCTACATTTAATATTTTGGATCATATGAAAAAGGTAATAGTAAGCATGTCTATTTTAGATGCTTTACACATTCCAGGACAAAAAGATTTGTTACAAAATGCATTATCTTAGTTGCCTTTGTCAAATGAAGTACAAAAATTACATCAACCTCAGACTATGATCACAAATGAGGCAGAAAAAAGAATAGAACAACCTAAACTACTAAGCAAACCCACACCATTTTATGTCACTTTGATTGTAGGTGACTATCTAGTACATAATTGCATGATAGATTTAGGAGCCACGGCTTAGTTATGCCAAAACAACTAGTTGATAAGTTAGGTCTGAAATATGAACCTATTGTTAGAGGTGTTGTACTAATGGATGGAACTAAAGTGAATACAGTTGGAATGCTAAAAAATTTAGGCCTTACTTTGCATGCTTGTCAAAACTTTGTTATATACCAGGACATTTATGTCATTGATCTACCACCTACCTTTGCCATTTGCTTATCTAGAGATTTTACAGCAAGGTTAGGAGGGTATTTATCATCTGATTGGACACATTTATTCTTTAGAACTAGATATGGAACCAAGGTTACAATCAAGTCTGAACAATTGGCAAAAGATCACCTGGAACATTACACACCCAGTTCCATAAATGCCAATCTTTCCATTTTTGATCAAGAGGATCTGATCCCTGTCCAAGACCCAAATACACCTTTAGAAGGAATTATAGATATAGTTTTAGATCAATGGGCAGCAGAAAATCATGAAACAGATCCATTTGAGCAAATGAATCAGATAGGCCTTGGTGTGTACATGATTCAAGAGAATAATACAATTATTCCAAATCTGATTAAAGAAGAAAAACAACAAACTGTAGAATCTGAAAATGATGTTTGGGAACTATATTTTGATGTTTCTAGAAGCAAGGTAGGAGCTAGAGGAGGTGTTATTTTGGTTTCTCTCACAGGTGAGAAATATTATTCATCTTTTATATTTGCTTTCAACTATTCTAACAACTCAATTGAATATGAAGTTTTAGTTCATGGATTAGAATGGGCAAGAAAAAGAAAAATCAAGTGTTTAAAAATCTTTGGAGACAGTGAATTAGTGGTTAAGTAGGTCAGAAACCTTACTGCTACAAAAAATGACTTGCTGAAGTTATATAAACATAGAGTTTGGGACATGATAGAAGGGTTTGATGCATTTAATCTGATATCTATACCTAGAACTGATAACAAGCAAGCTGACAAATTAGCTGCCATAGGAGCTGAGTATGATATCCCTATCGAAATGAAGAATATTCACTCTCCTTTATATGTTAAAGTTGCTATTAGACCATCAGTCCTAGATAATAATGTCAGTTGGCAAGTGTTTGACAATGATGAATAGATTGTAAATTTCTTAATGGAAGAGGCTGAATTTTCTGCAGGTAATCAACAGAAATTTGCATAGCAATATGATGATTAGATACTTCAGTTAAGATCAAACAAGCTACCCAAGGGCTTAGTGACCTTGGAATCTATCTTTAATACTAATGATCAAGTAAGAAAAGACAAGGCCATCTTGTCAATAAAGTAAGAGCATTATGAACCTATTGAGATCTTTAAAGGAAAGTTACTTAAGCTGGGAAAGATATGTACAAAACAAGAACAACATTCATCCAGCTTTGTCAAGAGTTTAGTGACATTTTTGCATGGGAATATGGCAATCTGAAAGGTTTCAACCCTGAGTTAGCTCAACACACAATAGAGCTGGAACCCAAATCTAACCCTGTCAGACAGAAGCAAAGGCCACTAAATCCCAAACTGGAAGTGCTTATGAAGATAGAACTCAATAAACTCATTGAAGGTAATATCATTTTTCCTATCAAACATACTTCATGGGTTTCTAACTTGGTTCCTGTCAGAAAAAATAATGGAGAAATTAGATTATGTGTTGATTTCTATGATTTAAATAGAGAATCATTAAAGGATCATTATCCTTTACCATCTATAGAGCAGATATTGCAGGTTGTTTCTAGATCAGAAAGGTTTTCTCTATTGGATGGTTATTCAGGTGATAACCAAATTCTTGTAAAAGAGAAAGATCAATATAAGACAACTTTTACTACAAAATGGGGCACATTAGCATAAAGAAAGATGCCATTTGGTTTATCAAATGCAGGTGCAACATTTTAGAGAGCAATGGATATGGCTTTTCAAGGTCTGATTAATAAAATTGTGCTTGTATACTTAGATGATGTAACTATTTTTTCTAAAAAAGCTGAAGATCATTTTCATCATTCAATACTAATCTTTGAAAGATGTAGAGAATTTGGGGTATCATTAAACCTAAAGAAGAGTATTTTCTCTGTTCATGAAGGCAAACTATTGGGCCACATTGTGTCTAAAGATGGAATATCAATTGATCCTAAAAGAATCACTGTAATATTGGAATTACCTCTTCCCGCACACAAGAAAGTCTTACAGAGCTTTCTGGGAAGAATTAACTTTGTAAGAAGGTTTATTCCTATCATAGTAGCACTTTTACAACCTCTTACAGCAATGCTGAAGAAGAATATTCCTTTCAGCTGGACCAAAGAAGGAAAATAGAGCTTTGAAGAGATAAAGGAAGCACTTGCTGCTGCTCCCACTCTAATAAATCCAAACTTTGATAAAGACTTAATTTTATATGCATTTGGTAGTGTGGATACTATATCAACTATGCTTTGTCAGTAGAACAATGAAGGAATGGAACAACCTGTGGCATTTTTTAGCCTAGTTCTGCATGACTATGAGGTAAGATATTCTTTTGTTGAAAAGAATGTATTAGCTGTTATCAGGAGCCTAAAGATATTCAAACATATGCTTTCAAATAATAGAATTTAGTTAATGGTTGCTCACCCAACAGTGAAAGAATTTTTTCTCAGTAAGGATTTAAATGATAAAAGAGTAGGGTGGATAACCAAGGTCATGGAATATGACATAGAAATTAAGGTCACCAAGCTGGTCTGAGGTAAAGGATTGTGTGAACAACTTGCAAAAAATGAAGGATATAGCAAAGAACTTGAAGGAGAGGTTGAGATAGTGCTTCAAAATAATGAAACAATTGCTGTCCCAAACCTTCCTACAAGTTGGGTGCATGATATGATTCATTATTTGCACACTGGTGATTGTCCACGAGGCGTGAATAGATCTAAAAGAAGATATTATAGATTACATGCAATTCCTTATGCTATAATTGATGGAATTATGTACAAAATATATTTTAACAATGTTTTGCGAAGATGTGTACAACTAGATCAGACTCAAAGGATTCTAGAAGAATTTCATGATGGGCTTGTTGGAGGTCATTTTGCAACTAGAACAACAACTCTAAAAATTATGAGAGCTGGTTACCATTGGCTTGACATGTTCAAATATGCTCATGAATGGGTAAATAAATGTCTAAAGTATTCAATTTTTGTAGGTAAACAAAGACTGGCAACAATGCCTTTGCATCCAATTCAAGTAGAACAACCATTTGGCAAGTGGGGATTGGACTTCATTGGTCCTATTAATCCACGTTCAAGCCAAGCACACAAGTGGATTTTGACTGCTACTGATTATTTCACTAAATAGAATGAAGTAGTTGCTTTGAAAGATGCTAACGAAACATCAGTCCTAAATTTTTATCAAGATCTAGTGTCCAGTTTTGGGACTCCTGACTTAATTATTTCAGATAATGCTTTAGCATTTATTAGATTAAGAATATCTGATTGGTCTGTCAAAAATAACATATTTTTGAATACTTCATCAAATTATTAGCCCCAAGGTAATGGACAGGCTGAATCAACTAACAAAAATATGATTAAGATCATAAAGAAAATAGTTGATGAGAACCAGAGGTCTTGGCATGATAAGTTAAAATTAACATTATGGGCTGATAGGATTACACCTAAAAGATCAACAGGTAATTCACCCTATGTGTTTACATATGGAAAGGAATCCAAGCTACCAATAACAATTGAGTTTCCAACACTTAGCTACATAAAAGAGCTAGAGTTACTTGAAGAACAACTAATGGAAATCAGGCTTGCACAACCAATTGAACTTAAAGAAATCAGGAAAGAGGCCTTGAAAACATTAGAAGTACACTAGGCCCAAATGAAAAGGACTTTTTATAAAAGGGCAGTACCAAGAGTTTATAAAGAAGGAGATCTAGTTTTCAACTGGAATGATCTGAAGAGCAGACCAAGACAACATACAAAGTTTGATGCAATGTGGGATGAACCATATATAATCACAAAATGCAAGCAACACAATGCATTTCAGCTTGCTAAGTTAGATGGTGAGGTGTTGCCAATCCCAGTTAATTTGGTTCACCTCAAGATCTGTTACTAGCAAGGAAGCCTTATAATGCAAATAAGTGCTTTTGCACAGTTAGTTTCAGTTTTGTTGCTTTGTTTCCAAGAAGTGCTTTTACACATGTTGCTGGTTTTGTTTTAGGCAAATCAGTTTTAGTTTTTAGTTAGTTACTGCTATTGTGTTCAGTTAGTGTGAGTTGCAGAATTTCTCAAAGTTCAGAGCAGAGATGATTCTATACCCAATGGAGTTACAAAGGCTACTGGTTCTAAACTATTTAGCAGGCAAACACCCCTGAGAGGTCACTAGAAATGTTACTAATTTTTTGTTCACACCTAAAATTAGTTGGACCTATGAGTAATTGTTCAGAAGGAATAAAATAAAACTTCAAAGTTATGCATTCATTGAATAGTTGATGCCTTGACAGAGCAAAGAATGATATCTAGTTGTCAAGATAACCCATCAGTTTAATCAAGACTGACGAGTTATCACGACAAGAGAATAGAGTTGTCAAGAAATCAAAGATTCAAGAAATATAGTTGTTCTACACAATTTGATCTTTCAAGAGTTATAAGTTAGATTGATTATTTAGTTAATCAATTTTGAATAAAAGAAAGAAAGATATTTGTATTGACTATTATTTCATGTCATGTTTTGAACATACATTCAAGTATCTGCTACTTTATCTCATGCATTGATTGAAAAGGAAATACATATACATCATATGCATAAGAGAAATTAACTGATCATGTTTAAAAAAAGTGTTCAAATGTGTCCCACACAAGCCGTGGGAGTAACTAGACTAAGAAATTGCAGACATGCAAGCTATGCATCTATTTGATAAAAGGAAAATAAATGAACACATGATAAATTTAAACATCCATCATTGCCTAATGATGGAGATTGTTGCTGATGTCATCCTTCAAGTCTTCAGCTTTTAGTCTTCACTTCAAGCTTCATCATCATTTGAACCTGTAAAATTTTGGGGACAACGCTGTTAGTGCTCTGAATGTTTAAAGTTATCACATGCTTTTATCAAACAGAGACATCTACTTATCACATCATGCATTCAGATAAGAGATGAGATTATATAAATGACACAAATTAGGAAGAAACTATGAAGAAGATCAATCAATACTATCAGGTACATTTTTATGCTAACTTGTTTGTTCATTGTGCAAGTATATGACAAGTTTTGTTGTTGATTTGAAGACAAATAAACATGTGGATTAAATGTGGTTCCCACAAGGGTTTGAGCCCAGCATGTTTCTTTTCATTTTGAAAAGAGTATCAGAAAAGACAGGATGCATCATTCCAAGCTATATCATCCATCATCTAATCAACTTATAGAAAAGATATGTCATCATGACATTATTATAGTTGATTGGAGCAAATCAGATTATAGTCATCTAGGCTACAGGAGCCATCTGAAGTACAAAGCCATTGTGAATGCATATATTTATTTCATCACAGCTAAAAAAGAGCACCTGACAATGCATTCATAGTACAAGGATATGATATAGGTATTCAGATTAAGGTGCCTGATAAAGAGAAAAGAAAATAAAATAAATCTTCCAAGAGGCAGAACTTGTGTATCATTTGAACAAGTTATAGAATAAATCATGTGAAGGTATCATCTCATATGCCTAGAGCTACAGTTGAAGACATCATGATACAGTCAATAAATGCCAGAAAGAAAGATACCTTGCAAGAATAGGGATAAGTGCAGTCACCTTCACTATAGACAAGTAGGACAGTGATTAATGAAGTGACTTATACAAGAAAATATAGTCAGAGTAGATCACATTTTCCTTATCCATCTACAAGAGCATTCTTGAAGGAGAATAACACATCAAAAGATGAAGGACAAACATTAGAAGAAGAACATGACATATGCCAAATGCTACAGTGATAGTGATTGACATTTCACAAGGTAGGCAATTTCTTTCTTATATGCCATTGTTCTAAATGATACAATCATAGTAAATAGTTTCCATGAAAAGACTGAAGAGAGAAACAATAAGTATGCATAAGGACAGCTACAGGATTACCTTAAGAATGCCACAGATAGCCAAAGAGAAGAGAACATGATATCTATGCTATAGTAGAATCCAAATGCAATAAAGATAGTCAAGAGACGATCCCACAGTCACACATGACAAGTGATTACAGTTAGAAGGCAAAGAGGATACATGATATGACATGTAAACATGCTAAAAGAGCCATTTGAAACTTTAGGAGAGCCTTCATTACACAAAAGTATCAAGGAAGTAGATGCTGATGAACAGTGATACAAACAGAGGAGCCTCAACATTCACAAAGCATTTGAAAATAAAATCTATATGCTACAGAATTTCAGACTTGTTGCCACAATCATCAAACATTCATACTTTGCAATGAGAAAGGAGCTAGCATCATGTGGTACAGTTACAAGATGGAGATAAATCAATAACAATTATATTTTTTTTAATATCAAAACCTTGTTATCATATGATACCTTAGAGCTAGAATGGAAGACAGAAAAGGTAAAGTGTATCATCACCAATAAACAAGGCAGTCATAATGAAAAGGAGGAGAAAGTTTTATGTGAAGCAAAGTGAACTTTCACTTATTAATACTTTCAAAGCCTAGTACCATCTTGCACCCACAGTTAAGAAGATTCAGACAGAGAAGAAGATGTCATAGCAATGCCAGAACAAGCTTTTTCATGATAAAATGTATACCCATCTGCAAAAGGAGGAAGGTCTTTTCAAGAAAATTTCAAACCCTTGTTTCTTTTTGCACTTACAAGTCAAAAATAAGAATAGTAAATATTACAAGAGAATGGCTGTGATAGTGAAAGAGTTTTTGTACAAAGAAGGTTGAAACCCTAGTTTCAAACTTAGAAACCCTCAACAGTCTACCATATTTTTGGTGATTACATACAGATGAAACATAGCCATAGCAAATGAAGGCCTTGTAGGTGCAAGAAATAACAAACCCTCATCTAAAGATTTCAAACCCTCAAGTGTTTTAAAGCTACAACCAAGTAAAGGATAAAAAGAGATATATATAGGCATAGCCAACATAGATATGTCATTTTTTGTTAAAAAATGCAATACCCATTTCAACTACATGCCCTTGTCATTCTTCAGTTGTAAAAAGACAAATGAAGCTAAAGAAGAGGAAAAATGGCAAGTACTTACCTTGTTTTGTTGACAGGAGGACACATCTATCCGTAACCTCACAATTGTAACATCCACGTTCTAAAAACATAGTAAAATTAGATAATTTACCATAAGGTAATTAACAAGGTAAAAATGAGATAGAGAAATTTTTTCTTTTATTCAACATAAAATCAAGCAACTACAATTACGAGATTTCTCATTACAAAATATAATAACCATATTGTCTTTCTCAAGTACAATTTTTATAAAAGTAAATCAATTACAAATATTTGCATTATATAATGTTTTACATAGTCTCATAAAACACAAGTCTCAGAGATATACTACATCTGGAAATCTGACATCTTTATCACAAGCCTTGGCATGTCTTCTGCTAGAGAGAGAGTATCTTTCTAGTGATTTACCTCTAACCACAGACCGGCGGTCTCCCACACATCTTCCACATAGGGAGTAGCCCTACCCTTCATGAGGGATATAGACCAAAGGTGACCAGTGGTAATTTGCCTTTCCGAGTACATAGTGTTGTATCCTACATAACTTTATTAACCATACAACCCTAGATACCCTCTAGCTAAGTATGATTTCTGATAGGTTGTGCGATCAAGATACAGTGAACTGACAATGCATGCAGAGACATATGCATTACTATGGCCATAGTTTCAATATAAATTGACGTTCGCAATGAACGTTGTCGTAATGTTCACCCACTCCAACTTGACTTGGATACTATCATATTCCTACAGTTCGACTTGGTCAACTTATATAGTTTTGACAACATTAATATTTTAGTCTTCATGACTTTGACTAGATTTTAATCACCATCATTTTTCCATAGATCTCATGGATTTACTTTTATACAAGAATATCCCCTTGCATCCTTGCATTACCTAGGTTCCTTGACTTATTGACTCATAAGAATTATAGATTGATTAATAACGACTAAGATGATAACCTCGCCTAGGTTAAACATTATAGTCTAGGAAACTAATTCCCTTCTTACAAGTAAGAATAATTATACATAGTTAGGGTACCTGTCCCTTCAATCATGATCTATATAATGATCCCAATGATTTAATATAAATAATTACCACATCCGGGTCAAGTTAAGGTTTAACTAAAGAGTTTGAGCTAACTCTAATCTAGTCTTTCTGACTTAGGTGAATTCACAAGACACTGTCGTTGCTCTATAAACATTATGGAATGGCTATCCATTCTTAGGTATCTCTCTTTGCATCTTTGCAACATTTGAGATTCACCCCTTACTGACTAGTAATAGCTTAAGAGAAGTTGTGACCAAAAGGTATAATGAATTTAATGTTTAACCAACCATTTAATGGTACCTCTTGCATGCTTGAAAAATTTGAGGCTTACAACTTGTATTTCAAGTCAACTTGTAGCCCAACAAATAGTTTTCCCTACCTAAGGTTAAACATTGTCAACTAGTAACAAATCTCTTTCCAATAAGATAGACATGAACATACTAGATTAGGGTTCTCAATCACTTAGTGTCTACCCACAGAAAATAACTAAAATGGGTTATAACCATAAAGGTGTTATAAAATAATCTTTAATCCTTCTAGTTTAAACTTAGGGTTTTATTTAGCATATCCCATCACAATGGAATGGCAAACTCTCTAATGCTAGAGAGAACCACATCTTAAGTAAATGATTATCCTCGTCTTCTTTTGACTAGATTCAATTTTATTCCAAAATGGAGAGAGAGAGAGAGAGAGAGAGAGAGAGAGAGAGAGAGAGAGACCTTTTATTTGCTATCCTCATGAATTCATGTTTAAATTCTCTCTTTTAACATAAAGAACTATATAGAGTCAATATTAAACGAGAGCTAATATCCTAGTTTTGATGTAGGGAATTCACTCAATTTGAACATCCCTAAAGAAAAGTATTCTCTTAATGATATTAATAACCATTTAATACTAAAGTGTTCTAGGAGCATGAGAGTACTACTCTCGAGGTATCTTATGACATGCAAGTTCTTCTCTGACATAAAAGAGTTGTTTTTCCTTGAACCCTATGGTAAGAAAGCAATTTAAGTTAAGGATAGACTATTTTGCAGTGTCAAACTGTATCTAAACAAAGTGAGTATGAATATATTCTATTTGATATTTCCTTCCCATTCATAAAAGCCTACTTATCAACATATATAATTCATCATTATGAGCATGTCTAAGTATTTATTTTAAATAAACTCTTCATATGACAATATGTAAGTAATAATATAATACTGAGTAAACTCTTCTTCATGGCATCAGGGTCTCTGTTTTACTATTTATACTATGCTCTATGTGTGTATAAGAATACTAGTGTTACACAACATCTCTACAACATAAGCATATTAAGGTTGAATAAAAACCTTGGTTATCTAGTATCTTACACCAAATTTATACTATAAAAGAATACATAGAGACTTCCTGTCCACTACATTTTCAATATCTCAATAATGGTTAGACAATTTACACCACATAATATCTTAGGTTGGTCAATGGTTGATACTCATAACTCTATCATACTGGATCAACAACTAATGTGGTATCAACTTATTCAACCAAAATTCTAAATAATATATATATAAAACCACACAGTTTAATGTTTATAGTGAAGACTATTTATTCTCACAAAAGCTACACTCCCACGTTTAAAATGAAAAGAATTTTAATAAAGAAGAAAAGCATTGAACTCAGTTTTAAATTGAATCCAAAACTGAAAATATGACTTGGCTCTTGATGTACACTTAGTCGCAGTTTTGAGAATTGAAAAATGGTTGAAATAATAATATCCTTACCTCTATTGTGCAATGTTGAATAGTACGGGGAACCTGAGAAGGTTTACTACTAGGCTAGAAATACCTCTCTTCTATTCAATTCCTCCATGTTGTTTTACTTGTGATATTGCTATCATATTTTACCTTTAACAATCTCCCCCAATATAATATTCTGGATGCCGGTGTTATAACCTTACCATTTTCAAAATATCCCCCTCGGTCGCTAAGGTCTTTCCTATTTTCTACTTGTGTCATCTCGTGCTCCCTTTCTCACACTTTTTTGTTTCTTTTTTTCAAAAATTCCACTCAAAAAGGTTATTATCAAACTTTCCTTCCACCGTGAATATCTTCAAATACATCCCGACATATACTCTTTGCTTTCGCATGCATGCTTAAGGGGTTCGTGGGTGATAAATTCCCACTCCTCAAGATGCAATGATTCACTCCTCCTACATTCAATGTTACCAGAGATTGGTTAAAAATAGATTCTTCATCATGCAATGAGAGGAGAAAAGGATGGTATTTAACACCACTCCCTCTCATAAAGGCTGATGCCAGCAAATCTATAGCTAATATAATCATTACGTCATCACTATAAGTTGGTTTAAACTTCCTCATTCAATGTTACCAGAGATTGATCAAAAATGGATTCTTCATCATGCAACAAGAGGAGAAAAAGATGGTATTTAACACCACTCCCTCTCATAAAGGCTGATGCCTGCAAATCTACAACTAATATAATCATTAAGTCATCACTATAAGTTGGTTTAAACTTCCTTACTTAAGTCGCTTGACAATACTCCTCTGATGAGTTTACGATGATCCCCAGAAAAAGACCCGCACATCCTTATTTCTATCTGGTCACTAATTCAAGAATATTATGACCTTTATTGATTCTACTCAAAAGTGGTTACAAAGAACTCTCTTCAAGGTCGTGAACATCTCCTAGAATAAAGCCTCAAATTGCTTACTTAACGAGCATGCAGAATAAGGGGGCGGCGGGGTCATGTTTATTTAAAACACTTAACAAACTATCCACGTCTCCAACATGGTATCCAATGTTTTTAATCTTGTTAAGAAAGAGTGCTCCAACAAAAAGGGAGGTCGTTATCTTCTTAAAACCCCACTTACTACCACATACTAACCATATAATAATAATAATGTAATATTAGATTAAGATCAAATTTATAGCATCAATAGGGATTATTAAAATAATTTGACAAATAACTTACATGAAAGCGTGATATGGTTGAGTTCATCTCCGCCTTCATGATCACACATTATTTCACGTCGACTTGACGAGATAAGATTGTCATTCGACATTAAAATTCAACAATAACCACGTATTCTTAACTTGACGAAATCATCTTAATGTTAAGAATTGTTTATAATACATCAAGTAACTTAATAATAATATGACAACCATTTTGTGACATTAATGTCGTAATATTTACGTTAAACGTAAATAGTCATAAATCAAACTCAAATGACATCGTTAACACTACTAACGATTATGACGACTTCCTACAACTTTCAAAGATTCGAAAGGTATCGACTACCTGTCAATTGAGTTTATAAGTAAAATGACAAGATAGATTACCTCTTATGACAGAACAGTTCACATTTTCATTAAAACACTTTATACTCAGTTTGGCAAATAAATCACTCGTAACCCGAGGTCTATATCTCTCTCCTAGAAAGATACTCTCTCTCTTCTTTGAGAGTCATCTGATATCTTGAATTCTTGTTTCACATGTCACCAAACAATATGTGATCAGTGCATCATTATTTAATTAATTCAACTAATAAATCAAATCTCATAATACAAATATTAAATTGACAATAGCATAATCATTCCCAAGATTTCAATAAATGACATTCAATAAAAACCATGTTTTTCCCTTGTCATTGCTCTAAACATCAGAACAAATTTACTTATGTCCAAGTAAAAAGTAAAAGTATAGCAAGTTAGAAATTAGGGATGTAACATATTCTTCCCCTAAAGATTCATCATCCTCAATGATATAAAGTATCAAAATGCAACTTAATTGGCAAATACATTGTTTAACTACTATAAGCATAAAATAAGAGATGCAAATTTCTGCTAGAATTCATTGAAATTGCCCCCCCACCCCATGTAAAACTATTATATGCATACTGGTCTCTCTAGACCTTACATTACATAACCTCTATGTTTACACAAGCATTACTTGCGAGCTTCGAGCATTTAAGAATCTTGATCATAACCTTTCCTAGGTTTTGTACTTGTAAAACATTCATAGAATATAATATTCATATATTACATAAATATATTTCTCATATATAAATCACAAAAAGCATTATGCCTCCTGGCAATAACTGGTAATGGATTGATTCTTGAAATCAATAGAATTTATAACCTTGAATATTTAGAAGAGTCCTTTATACTTAGGAACTAGTTTGGAATGTATTCCACAATTTAAGAAATTTTTCTAGGGTTTAACCCTTAAAGAATTTTCCTTCTCTAACCGAGAATTGTCTTGGTGTACGCTTACTATCAACGTAACTTTTCTATTAATTAACAATTTCTACTGATCTTTTCTGATTAGTTAAGTCTTTCTATCTATTTCTTATAACATTTCTAGACTAATGCTAATCCTATCTTCTAGCTTACCTAGCTTATAGGAGTTTGGCATCTTTCTGTCCAATGTTTCAATTTAAGCCATCTTAATAGCAAAAAGTTAGGTATTGTTAAAAACTTCATAAGTGAAAAGTAGTCTCCCCACTTATATTGCTAATGCATGCAATATGTTTGGAACAAATCTTCTAAAACCTGGTTAACTTTCTTAGTTTAACCATCTATTCTCAAGATAATAAATTGTACTCTTTTAAATTTTAGTCCTTAGAGAACAAGTTTCCCAAAACCTTGACATTACATGCGCATTTCTATCTGAGATAACCTACTCAGGAAACCATGCAATCTAAACACATCTTGCACAAAATTGAGAGTTAACACTAATGCTCCATCAGTCCAATTCCCTAGTATATAATGTGCTACCTTCAAGAGTTTATCATCCATAAAATGACATTGTGTCTATTCCTAGACATGGGAAGACTTTGTACAAAATCCATACTAATAACCTACCATTTCCACTTGGGCACGTCATGTGGGTACAACAATCCTATAGGTGTTGATGTTCCACTGTTTCTCTCTGTCACTCTAGACAATTTGCTATAAATCTCGCAGCATCTTTCTTTATTCCTTTCAAAAATTTAAGAGGTTTTATATTCATTAGAAGTTGGTTACCCTTGGATGTCCTAGGTATGGTGTGATATGAACTTCTTTCCATACCTGTTTTCTTAATTTAGAAGAATTATAAACATATATTCTTTCTCTGAAACTCATTAGTCCTTCAAACTCAAAATGAAAACCTATCATACCTTGAATCTTAGGCTATTACTTGCTTAACATGTATAAGTTCACCCCTTAATCTTTCTCCTAAGGCATCAATTTTTCCCTCAAACTGTCCTTCGAGGTTAGGAATTCACAGAATTGGTGTTGTGGTAAATTCTCTTTTAATAGATCATTTGCCTCTTGCCATCTATTTGTCCACTCAAATCATTTCTCTTAACCATTGCAGAACCACTTGCACATGTTGGTAATGTTCTCTTTCATTCTTAGAATAAATAATTTATACCTTCCATAAGACTAGAACAAACATGTCTTAACAATCACTAAACACACTATTCATGAGATTCACAAATGAGACAAGGCATTAGTAAGTCCAAAAGACAACACTGCAAACTTATAGTGCCCATTCTTGTCCTATAAGTTGTTTCAAGGGTATCCTCATCCTTCAATCTTAACTATGATAAATTGATCTCAAATCAATCTTTGAAAACATAGCAACTCCATGCATCTAATCAAAGAGGTCATCAATACGTGTGAAAGATATTTGTTCCTTATTGTTGCTTTAATGAGAAAACGATACGAAATACACATTTGTAGAGTTATGTCCTTTTTCTCGACAACGATAACTAGTGCACCCAATGGTGAAATACTGGATCTAATTCAAATCTTTAGCCAATAATTCTTATTAAGGGGGCTTTTGATTCCATTAATCCTATAGTTGTCATAAGGTAAGGTACTTTTCTAGGTAGCCTATCCAAACTCTAGGGGGAATAAAATTTTTAGTTGCTTCAATCACTTGTTCCATCAACTTTGGTGAAATGACTTTCTTCATATCTAGAACAGTTCTAAGGTAAGCCTTTCCTTTGCTTCCTTTTAGGGTCTAGAGTTTTAGGATTTTCTTTACTCACTCTATATTCTTGGTGATTTTTCCTTTCTCATCCCATGAGAAATCTCATTTTCCCCCTTTAGGGTTTCCTTGATCTCATACTTTATTTTCCAAAATACCAGGTATCTCCTTGGTTTTTACAAACATGGTTAGGATTACTCCATTTTGCCCAAGAGATTAACTAGTGGTTTATTCTCTTCTAGACTTTCACCCTTGTTTGGTTCTTGTATGATACATGTTCTCATTTTTCTCATACCAGAAAAACAAGTTATCTAATAGTTTTTTGAATCTAAGCGACTCAAAATATCAAACATATTTATCTCATAACAATCAATAGTTTGATACAAAACATTGTCATCTTTATTATAATTTATTTAGGAGTAACCACAACCTTACTTATATAGTTGATACGACAAGACTATATGTAACTTGTCAATTTACAATCTTCCAATTAAACAAACATAGAGGGTGGATGTACACACAAGTACTCCTCCAACACCTTTTTCCTAAAATAGATGCATCACATCAAGCTTCAAGTGACATTATGCAACTGGCTATAGTTTACTAGGTTTTTACTACACAAGTAGAAATAGTAGGATCTTGGCTAGTTCAAAACGTTGTTTTCTTTCTAGCCGAATTCGCTTAAGTGCATCATCAAAAGTCTCTGAATCCTCCATCCATGCCACTTCATAGTAAATAATATGCTCTTTAAGTTCAACCTCCTCAATAGGTTTCTTCTTAACCACTAATTTAGGCAAATGCTGGGGAACAGACTTCCTAGATATTTTCTTGGTTCTTCTCCAAGCCATTCTAGCACAAGAAAATTTGAACATTATCTAACCGCATAATGTTGACTACAGGTTAGCACAATGGACTCATAAGCCCTAGTGTTGAACCCGGTGTGCTCTGATACCATATGTAACATCCACGTTCTAAAAACATAGTAAAATCAGGAAATTTACCATAAAGTAATTAACAAGGTAAAAATGAGATAGAGAAATTTTTTCTTTTATTCAACATAAAATCAAGCAACTACAATTACAAGATTTCTCATTACAAAATACAATAACCATATTGTCTTTCCCAAGTACAATTTTTACAAAAGTAAATCAATTACAAATATCTGCATTAGATAATGTTTTACATAGTCTTATAAAACACAAGTCTCAGAGGTATACTACATCTGGAAATCTGACATCTTTATCACAAGCCTTGGCATGTCTTCTGCTAGAGAGAGTGTGTCTTTCTAGTGATTTACCTCCAACCATAGACCAACGGTCTCCCACACATCTTCCACATAGGAAGCAACCCTACCCTTCATGAGGGATATAGACCAAAGGTGACCAGTGGTAATTTGCCTTTCCAAGTACATAGTGTTGTATCCTACACAACTCTATCAACCATACAACCCTAGATACCCTCTAGCTAAGTATGATTTCTGATAAGTTGTGCGATCTAGATACAGTGAACTGACAATGCATGCAGAGACATATGCATTACAATGGCCATAGTTTTAACATAAATTGATGTTTGCAATGACCGTTGTCGTAATGTTCACCCACTCCAACTTGACTTGTATACTATCATATTCCTACAGTTTGACTTGGTCAACTTATATAGTTTTGACAACATCAATATTTTAGTCTTCATGACTTTGACTGGCTTTTAATCACCATCATTTTTCCATAGATCTCATGGATTTACTTTTATACAAGAATATCCCTTTGCGTCCTTGCATTACCTAGGTTCCTTGACTTATTGACTCATAAGAATTATAGATTGATTAATAACGACTAAGATGATAACCTCACCTAGGTTAAACATTATAGTCTAGGAAACTAATTCCCTTCTTACAAGTAAGAATAACTATACATAGTTAGG